>JAHWFP010060025.1:0-21141 GCA_023313725.1 Lithobius niger | reverse complement strand
AACACCAAAATTTTTTTTTTTGTATAACCCCACTGTCTAAATTATGACATATCCCTGATTCTAGTGGGAGAGGGGGGTGGGGCAACCCACCTACCCAACATACAAAATTGCTAAAATCCGTATTTTTTTAATACCAGTTTGAAATTTGGTAACCTGGATTCTTGTACCAAGATTAACAAATAGAATCGGGGTTATGTCATCATTTTGACAGTGGGGGCTCCTGGTGTAAATTATATATATTTTATGATGCTACAATGCTTATTCGGTCATGTTACACAGGATAAACAGATATTCTTTGATAAAAAAATTGGGACGTGCTATGATATATTCGGCAAAATTGTATGTATAAATCAAGTTTTACAGAGAGAATATACCTCCATAATTTTATAACAACAATTAACCACTGGGATGCCAGCAAACGGCAGCCACCAGCCAATCTCGCCTCCTTAACAACGATTAAGCGGTCAGCCTCATCACTCCATCTTGGTGTTTACGATCGACTCACCTGATACCTTGTTTTCCGCACTATAACGAACGTTTGCAAGAACTGCATTTGGTAGGCCTAAACCAATTTCTAAACGTATACAACATACCTGATAGCCAAACGACACATTATTTGAATTTCCGGCGACGTGCTCTTAATCTTTGGTTACCATGGTGACAGAAGATGGGGAGCCCAAGTGCGTGAGGCAGCTCTCATTAGGTTAGGCCTAACGCCGCTACTATGCGAAGCTATAGCATAGCGGTAAGGGCAACCCACAGTACGTCAATATTACGCGGTGCTTGAATTAACCGGATATAGTACAAATAAATTAATAATAATTATCGTAAAACTTAGTATTGTTACGAGGCAAATTTTATTTTAAATCTAAGAAACAACATTTTCATTAAAACTAAAATACATATTTACTTTCGTGAAGCGCTCTGACAAGCTACTTCGTCCTACACGGCGATTACTTTCGGTTTCGGTAAATTTGTGACGGATCGTAAGGGAAACAAAACTGCTTTAATTATGAAGGCGGCGGTAGAAAATACCTATTCTATAAACACTAAACGAACCAGTAATTGCATCTGGCAACAATTTGTACACTTTCATCATTTCGTGCATACTGGAATTTTGCATTCAAGCAAGAAGCCACTGCCGTATTATACAAGTTGAAGTGATGTTTAAAGGAGACGGTATATTCTCGCTTCAAATACAACTCGAGCGTAGTTAAGTATCGATAAATTTTCTCAACCACTCGTTACATTCCCAAGCTGATAAAAACACCTCGCGCAAGCGCTCAGTATTTTTTCAGCTTCGGAATGCAACTCGTGATTGAGAAAAATTTATCGATAACAACTACGCTCTCGTGATATTACTACTGAATAAAATGTAAAAAAAAGCTGCTAAGGAATGAGTATAGTGACACACAGTATGTAAGGATAAAAACCATCTACTAATCTTCCCCACACTGGCGATCACATTTTCTTAATGAAGTACATTTCACTGAAGCTGCTTTACACTTAACATCGTCCTTCACATCCTTGTTTGCAGCTACATTTGATTAGCTCTTTGCATGACTGTGAGGCTGGTGGTAAGGTCGCCATACTTGTTCCCAATAGTTAGCTCTTTGCCAGCCCCAACGTTCGGGACTGTGTTCGACAAGCTCAGTGCTCTTTTCTTGGCTCCAAATAAGTCCACCTTGAAATGTTTTTCTTCTTACATGGACTTGGAGTGTGTCTCTTGTTGGCTGTATGTTCTCCAGTGTGCGTCCTTTTTTAGTAAACAACTGTTCTCTACATTCGTTCACCATGGTAGTAGTGCTGGTACTACTTTTTTGAGTGTAAATGAAAAAGTCACAAGCAGTGCAACCGTACCAGAATCTTTCCCTACAGCTGATAGTAATAATCATGATTTTTTTTTAGTGTTAGTAAGCCACACTCTTCTTTTAAGTACGATACAGTCAAAGGACTGATAGGCTGATCCCATGCAGAACACGGGTTCTTAATTTCCAGCACTTTGTTCTCACCGACTATTCCATCAGGTGACCTATACAGATGCGGTTTATTGATTTTGAAATTTCCTGTTATTTCTTCATACAACACTCTAGCAACATTTTCATTTTTGGCCATGTTGCACTGCTTTACTTGTGTTCGAAAAAGCTCAAAAAGGAGCAATGGCTTGTAAGGCTACAACTTACACACTATCTTACAACTAGATTAGCCTGAAGCAGACGGGTTATTCATGGGATTCATTCGTCAGTGCTAAAACGACAGCAGTGGGCAATGCTAAAACATGAGGTAAGTTATCAACAATTGATGACTAACCGTCTAGACGTGGGGTTCCTAGCTACCTATCAGGTTAGGTTGAAACTATTTCTAAAACCAAAACATACTACTTACATACTCAACCAGATATAAGGTAATCAAATCATGTAGACTCTGAAAAATGACAAGGCATCAATAAATATGAGGCACTTAAAGAGAATTAAGCAAGGGCCTAATATTAATGGCACATCATTGGTTAGGCTTCGACAGAAAAAGTGTAAGGTGTCATAATTACCAAGCTGGAAATTATTCCATGAAAAAGAGAGTTGCTTTTTTTCCAAAGGCTGGATCCCAAGTGATTTTATTTTCCAGGTGAGATTTACAGTAAAACTTTGCACATGCGCAATGCATTTCGAGTACATGCATAACATCTAATTATTACAATACTGAATAAATTGAGAACAACGATGCCCTTACAGAAATAGTGATTCGTTTAAAATCAATAGCATAAGTTGAACTGAGATATCGAAATATGAAACAAGACTTTAAGTTTAGAAAACGTACAAGATTTACAACTTGTAAAGGTTTTGGGATTTACGAGGCTTCCAACGTATTTCTCATGATCTGTGCGAGCAGTCAGTTTGCAAACACGGGCAAAATTTGACGCAGAGAGCCGTTTGCGATGTTCTTGAAGCCATGTGTTAGCTAAAGACACTTAGTTTCCTTTTCAATTTTGGCAGTTTGTTCAAGGGTAAGCCTAGTAACGTCAAGACTTTCCAAAACTTGACCATTTTGATTGCAACTGCAGTATCTGTGGTCTGCTCCCACAGCGTATGGGTTAGCTGGCTCTTACAGTTGCGTGACTGGCATTTGGCAAATTTGTACAGAGAGTTGAGAACAACGGTTCTAAAGTAATGTTGGTATAGTTCATTTTTCCTTTGGTAAGGCTAGATTTGACGTGAATAACTGTTTTGTACTTTGATTTTTTGGCAAGGTGTTTTGCTTGTGGCACTGCCTCAGCATTTAAAGGGGAGCCTGAAATCGCAACTTTGGTTTATGGAAGGCTTGAAGTTTTTCCTTGCATGTAGTGATCAACTTCAATGACTTAGTTTGTGCGAAATCATTCAAGGCTAAAAGCACTGCAACGTCATGTTTGCAGCAGGCTTGCTTTCCCATACCTGCAGCACATTAACACTGAGTGTAGAATGTCTCCATCCCAGTCGACAAGGAGATTCACAAAGTAGGACACAGTTTTTTTCATCTCAGCTCTACACTGGGATCGGATGAAGTGTGTCTATCCATCACCACTTGAGGAAATCCTAACAAACACTAGGTACTGAGCATTATGTCGACGGCTTCCATCATTTTTTTTCTTATGGATTAGCTACCAGCTGCCTACCAGCAATATACATTGTGGGCCTGCAAGCATCTTAGGACAGGAGTCAGCAACCAGCACATCCTGCATAGGGGTTTGAATAATATCTCTGTAATGTGTGGTGCAGTGGCAACCCGGACCACTGCACTGTGACTGAGGTTGGCGCTAATGACCAAGCTGTCGACGCGCCATTAAGCCTCAATCCCCCCCCCCCCACATCCTGCATAGTAAAACATCCGAAAAATTATCCAGAAGCAGACGGCATCTACCAAGGCTACGAACTGTAGAATGAATAAATGAACTGGTGAATTGGTGATTACTGTTTAATGCTATGTTTGATCAACGATGTATGTGTCGTCATATGATGCAAGACAGAGTATAAAACATGATGGTTTTTGGCCCTGCTGAAGTTCTTGAGGCACAACTTTAAAAAAAAAGGTTTAAAAAAAATTAACAATTTGGAAAATGTTCATCAGTTCAGTTTAGTTTTCGGCGTGATCGAAACTGCTGTTTTAGGTAATATTTGTCAGGTCTTGAGTTTTTTGGCCATATTTTGAGGAACGCTTTTGGGAACAGAAACAGTTGTCTTGCCGCTATCAGTTACATGAGCAATTACGTTATATGAAATTTGCTTCCTCCAGTGTACCTTCGTTGGCTTCTTTGTGGGTTTTGCAACCCACTGCCTTGTTGAATACACAAATTGGAAGCTCTCCTTCCCATCTTCATTAAACTCCACTTCTCGGCCAACATTCACATTGCAATCCATATTGCGAGCTCGCGTTCTAAGCCAAGAGAAATGCAACCTCTTAGGTGCATGTTTTATTACTGGGCTGCGAAAGCTCTCCATTTCAGTTACATGAAGAAAGAAAAGAAAATTATTAGCCAAACTTTATCAAGCTCAGACAGTACTTAGGTATTGATACTTCTTAAATGACGAGCTTACAGGTGTTGCAAAACTTTGTTAGTCTTTCACATGCGTTTGAGAATCGTGTCTCGTTTACTACTGTCGACAACGCATCGTGTGCAATTAATTCCTCCCTCAATTAACCATAGTCTGCTTTTCATCTTGTGGTGAGTATGCAGGATGTGCACATTTATGGTACTTCTTTGAACCTTCCCGTTCATGTGCATCTGGAATTAATTTGGGTATAATAGAAATCTTTTGAGTTTCTGAAATACAAGCACAAATTAAATCAAAGAGTGAGTTTGGGGTTGAGTTTTCTTTTGTGGAACCCTTGTATCTGGAAATATTTGGGGCGGAAATTTTCGTTCACAGATGGCAGTTGGAGGGTGACACCAGTTCTACGTGCCACGTTTTTGCGCTCTCCATGACTTAAGGCACTAAGGGACCATACACAATACGATGTCACACAATGGGAAGGGATTCACGAAGTAACAGTTTCGAACAATGGGGAAAGGGGGGACAAGTCTGGGTCAGTAAATTTCAAAGTCACGCATATATTGGAACTAGATGTAAGCCCGTGCTACGCACGGGGTGTTGTAATGATTGTGTGCTGTTTTCATCACGGGGTTGGTTTGGTGCAGTTCTTTATATGTAAGTGGCAGTTTTGTGGGTGTGCCTCCACAGCAACTTCCTGTAACCTGATGTGTGGCCTGTATGTTTAATAAAGGCTGTAAAGGTCAGTGTTGAAGCCAATGCTCACTATTCTGCCATTCAACCCCCTGTTATCATTGGACCCACACTCACTGGGAGGGGGTTCATACCCCCGCATCGGTAGTTAGCTAGGAGCTTGATAACTTAGGCTAACATAGCAAAAACCACTATAAAATAGGCTACAATCATGAACCCAAAATTCTTTAGTTTTGGGGGCTCTACATTTTACTCTTGCACCCCTTCCTTTGAAAAATGCTAGCTGCAGCACTGATTGTGTTGGCGTTGCCATGTGTTGCGATTTATTGACTTTTGACTTGAGTGTTGCTAGCACTACTGCTGTTGTTTTGCAGTACAGTACAAATGAAGTGGTTATTTTCAATTACCAAGCAGAACTGGAGGGGGAGTGGCAGAGTAGTAAGGAGACAGGTACAGCCGAAAAAGAAAATGAATGAATGGTTTTTTTTTTTGGGGGGGGGGGGGGCTGCGGCGGATAGAGAACCATTTTCTGATGCTGGGTTGCGGGATTGGGAAAATTCGGAGGAATATGATGATGACACAGGCCCCAGACATCGGCATATTCTTCGTTAGCGGCATATTGGGAGCTACTAATTTGTAACGTCACACGCCAAACGGGGTATAAGTAAATAAAAAAGAACTGATTGGCTATAAAAATCTGGCCGTCGGACTGATTTACTGCCAAACGGGAAAAAGGGCAAAAAGAAATAAAAAGTCATCAGTCGTCTCCCTTAGTAACGTGGGGCCGAGGTGGGGGCAAATTGGAAATAAACACATTTGTTTCTATTAAGCCTTAAAGAACAAAAAAACCTATGTTAAGCCATGGGAACCGCTACGTTTTGAAAAATGAATAAAAGGAAAACCCGTGTGTTGACGATTAAAGCATCTTTTGGCTTCGCATCGCTTGCACTTGCACTATGCAACCAACGCGTGAGTACTGAGTAGTGATGATGTGATTACGAATTAAAAAAATTATTCAGATTACAAAGTCATACAGAACATAACCATGACATAACGCCATGCAGTTATAACCATGACCATAACGCTATGCAGTTAGGCTACCACGTTGATCACTCAAGTCACTGAAATAGCCAAGCATTTTTTTTCTAAAACACCGAGCAGTTTCGTACTCAAAATCCCGATTGCTTCTTTTTAAACTTAAAAATTAGATGCTGTCTTTTGTTTACAACACAACTGCTAACAAATCCATACAGCTTGAACCGACTTGTCGTAAATAATAACTGTAGGCGTCGAACGATAGCTGCCGTAGATGCTGAGACAACGGTTCGTACTACATTCACCCCAAGTATAGCCCACTACATCCCATATTGCTTCGTTCGCTTGCGTTGACTATCAAGAGATGGCGCCACGACTGTTGATCCGGGTATTTACTTGCGGCCGTCCGTCGTGTGGCCGTCTCATTGTTGCGTCCATCTGACGCGACAACTCGATTTTATTAATAAAGATAACTATCAAAATGGCGGGATAAAGCGTGGGTTTTAACTTTTTCTTCATTTATGTTTTGTAGTTGTCTAAATCTTTTCCCAATTGGTACATAAGCTTTGATTACCATTTCGGTATGACTATAAGTGGTCTTATTGAACAAACGTGTTTGATAAGATATTATGGTAGGTTTTATAAACTTCTCTGTAAGCATAGCGTATCTATACGTCTACCATTGTATTAGTGCATTGGCAGTGACACAAACCATGGGGATTGCAGGGCATTTCTGAACAATATTTGAGATCTTCATTACAAAAGTTTTCACTTGAACAATAGCATTGATGATCTCTGGGTTGACAACACATATCAATTCCTGTCTACGTACTGTAGAGGTTGTTGATCAGAAAACATCAGATTTCTGAGGGAGTTTCTAAATCATTATTGTTTAATTTGATTTTTGTCTTCCATGCCACAGCACAAGCAATCCAAATTTTTTCCACAATAGTTTTTTGGGTAAGCCAAAGAAGGTGGTTCTATTTCCCATCTACATACCTTATGTCCATTATTCCATTCACAAAATTCAACTTCGTAATGGGATAAGTCCTACTGACACATACACTATTTATTTGGTTTCCTGGAGTCAAAACTACAACGATCTTAGTCATGATGGAATGAAAATGAAGGTCTGAGCTCCTAAACAATAATTAGGTAAAAAAAAATCTATCTCTTCTTCTCTCTCATTAAGGAGTAATCTCTAAACGTATTCCTTCCCTATTCACTACAGTTATTCAGTTATTGGGCGTCACAATGACAAAAAATCAATACTTAAGGAGGGGGGGGGGCCGGATCAAAGTATCCGCCCCTCCCCCCCCCCCCCCCCCCCCCCCCCCCACCGGGGGGGGGGGGGGGCCGGGTTGAAACAATTATCGAGTTGCTCAGGTTGGGGCTAGCACCTGTCCCAAATACCTAAAAACAAAGAAAATTTATCACATTTCTACCAAAGCCTGATTATTATCCCTATTCAGTTTCCTCTCCGTAAATTAGCCATCGTTGTTACAAAAAAAACTTTTTCCTGGTTCTCTGGGGTAAAACAAAAATCTTCTTTTCTACGGGAGGAGGGGGAAATTCGCCACATTTTTTTCTTTTTTTCTTCTTGTTTCTTGGAGAATAATCATCAGACGCAGTCTGATATTTTACATTAGAACACAATATTTAAACATTTATATTCCCTTCATTCCCTTGATTAAACCGATCTGTTTTTTTTCCGTCATTCAGACCAGTAGTTATTCTCAAAACTTTTCCCCTTTCTTTTTAATTTTTTTAATTTCTTTCTCTATTTCCTTTACCAGCTCCAAAGTTCCAAACATAGGGGGAAATTATTTCAATACTATTAATTTGCCTTTTGATTTAAAAAAAAATTCAACTCTCTTTTGCGGATTACTATAAATGCCAAAATTGTGAGCGTATTTTCCTTTTTTATGAAATTACTTACCAAAATTTTTCCCCCTCAGAAAAATAACTTTGAATATTTTATCACTGTCTCCTTCTTATCTCGCCACACCGACGACGTTTACTCTATTAATTTCACCATGACCTATTTCTTACCTATTATCTTATTACTTTTAAAATACCGTACTCAATTTACCATATTTCTCATTATTCCTTAACCTTATTACCTATTTTCACCATTATCTACTAAAGGCCATTACTATGGAGATAGGGAACCATGAAAGCAACATGATGCCGCTCAACACAAACGTTGGGCATGCCCCAAGCCTTCTTTTGTTCTCGGATGTCCTTTCTACGACTAATGTTTCGCATCAGGGCCGAATTGACTTTCCACAGCTTGAACTTGAGAATCAGCAGCTGCTTGCGAACGAATAGGAAAATTACTGGAAAAGAATCTTCAGAATAAGACAAGAACAAGCTTTGAACAAGAATGGCAAGCAAGACGTGGAATATCTACGACTAATCTACTACTTATTCCACGTCTTGCTCGCCATTCATGTTCAAAGCTTGTTCTTGTCTTATTCTGGGGATTCTTTTCCAGTAATTTCCTATTCGTTTGCACGCAGCTGCTGATTCTCAAGTTCAAGCTGTGGAAAGTCCTGTTGCGAAAAAATGCTGTTAAGTTACAATAACAAGGCTTTAAATTATGAACTTGAAACATTCATTGATTGG
The DNA here is from genome assembly GCA_023313725.1 of Lithobius niger. Lineage (NCBI taxonomy): Eukaryota > Metazoa > Arthropoda > Chilopoda > Lithobiomorpha > Lithobiidae > Lithobius > Lithobius niger. The sequence goes on along the minus strand of JAHWFP010060025.1, from coordinate 12,262 downwards.
TGGACAGATTTTCAAAGCTGTGGCATTAACCAATCAAAAGATAGAGTTGTTCAGAAACGCCCTTCAAGGTTTGTTACGACAAAAGGACTTATCTTCGGCTAAAAGAATATATGTTGAAAACAAGTAAATAATTGCTGTGTAAAAACGGCATATTTTGAGATACAGCTTTTTTCCTATATGATTACGACAGAGTTAAAGCCGGATGTAGCTGGGTAAAAGGCTGCCACTAGAGATAAAGAGTTTTGCAACATCTATAAAAGTAAACAAGATAGGGTTTAGGAAATAGAAAGGCTGTATTAAAAATTACATTAAAAAAAAAATTCTTTTAATTGCAATAAAGACTCGCATAGCTTCAGCAGTGCATTTTTTTCAGCAGCACTAATGCCACGTGGACGCTCATACATTGGATGTACAATCGCACAGGTCCTGGTATATCATTAGGGCCAGCACTTATGCTTTCTTGGATTGAAGCTGCAATCTTCTTCTTCAAGAAATTATTCTCAATGTAAACTTCATCGGTGTGGCGATGTTTTACGAACATTGATGCTTGTCCTTTACGAACTGTGCCACGAGTGTGTCATGAAGCAATAAAGACACCTGGTGGAGTCCTTTGTGACGTTATAGACGTGTGTGTCGGTAATACCTTTAGTCTTTGTTGGCTTTCTATTATGATGTTGACAAATTCGCCCAAGTTACCAATATTTTTGTTTTCGGTTGAAAGCTGTTTCGATTCCTGCGTGGACTTTATCACATGCCAGGAAGGTATGTCCTGGCTCTTTAAGTATTACTTTTTGCTGCAATGCCAAGAGATTCATCATTAATAATGCGTACTACAGCCGAACTTGATGCGAACTGCAGTTATCTGCTTAAATTATAATATATTGAAAATCTTGGGCAAAAAGGACTAAAAGTCTTATCACAGCACTTATGACATCTGGAGTTTTCCGCCCACATTCACCCTCACGTCGAAGTACGCACTAGGTTTACCCAGTTTTCCCGGTTCTGTACATGTTTGATTCAGCAATGCTAACATTCGTGAAAAATAATATTCCTTAGTCGGAACTTTGGGCACAAGAACACTCTACAAGAGTTGAAGCTAACTGATTTTGTCGCTTGTGTTCACTGTCATTGTTCATAGCATTTCAAAATACTGAAGCACGCTCCTTATGTGATTTAAAACCATTAGAAGCGCATGCTGCACATTCATGTTAATCATTTTTTCCATTGGCTTCATCATGATTATTGCATTTAGGGAAAAGGTCTGCCGCAGGTTGAACCATGCTAATGTGTAATGTGTGGCGCAGTGGCAACCCGAACTTCTGTACTTGGACTGAGGTTGACGCTAATGACCTTGGTGTCGATGCGCCATTAAGTCCCCCCCCCCCCCAATTCTAATGTTAAAAGTTTTCTGTGCCTTGTGAAAGTCCACGAGCACGTTTTTTTACCTTTAGCCACCAGACTTAAAATCATCAAAGATTCCACTGATGGTAAGTTCCGAAGGAAGCTATCTTCTATTCGGCACGTGTTTTCTTTTGAAATGTGACACTGTTGGTCTGTATAAATTCCGCGAGACTTAATTTTTTCATGCATGTTTACTTTGTAAACTAAACTATAGCTCAAGAGCCAAATAAATACAGATGCAAACTTATTTGCGTTGCCTTTTGGAATCGAAACCACGAACTTTCAAACCAAAGGCCGAAGTTCTACCGCTGAGCCATACTGACACGACCGTTTAAACCACTTTGGTGTTGAAAGCTGCGTTCCCTTTGATGGTCCTTTGCAACAATTTAGTTAAGTGGCAAAAGTGGCAAAATTACTCCAGCCACGCAAGTAACATTGGTGGCAGCTTCGGGATAATTTTTTTTAAGGCCCAGTGGCATCCTTACATTGTAACATTGGGGGCAGCTTCGGGATAATTTATTTTTTCAGGCCCAGTGGCATTCTTACATTGTAACATTCATTAGTGGCAGCTTCGGATAAGGCCCAGTGGCTTTCTTACACGAGCGAAATTCTTTTAATTTTTTAATATATGAGATCATTGTTTAACGTTGCTCTAGTGCTGTTTTCAATATGCCTCGTCGTATTATGCATACTAGGTGTCAAGTGAAGACTCATTCCACTACGGTTAAGCCTATTCGTCGGTATATAATTTACAATGATGACGAACAGAGTATGCCTATATATTGACTCTTACTAGTGTGTTGAGAGGTCGTTGCCAAGTAACAACTCGTATGCTACCCTCTTCTATCAATTTGCAGGGTAGTCGTCGTTCTGGTACAGATAGTGAACTAGGCCGCAAAACAGTTTCTAACCATCGCCTGATACATTTTCCGTCACGCAGCCTAAAAATCAGTCAGATAATTTAGTTGACATACTACGCTGTCAAATGCAACAGGACAGACAACACAGAAACGAATTAATGGTATTGTTGAATGAAATCAAGCAGACAAAGAGGCTCATTACTGAGATGAGTTGCGGGCTGCAATCGATGCAATGAGTAAATCTTACGTTAATCTTGATAGCGACGTGTTCACATTCGTCAGACAATGGTCAACAATTTAAGAAGAGGGATCCAACTGTCTCTGATATGTTAATTGCTGCTATTAGTAAATTGGAAGGTACTGCCACCAAACACGTTGCTGCTACTAGCTATGATGGTTTTAAATATCATTTGATAAAACTTTTGGGGGGGGGGGGGGGGGTGGTGATAAATGTGTAATGAGGACACATTTTTTTCGTTCTGTCAAAACGGATTATGAGACTGTAGAACAATTTGCTGGCTGACTGGCTGCTAGCTTATGGAATGGAAGGTTCATGCTACCGATGCACCTAATATAAAAGAAACGAAAGAACTCTCAAAAGACGAATCGTGAGGGCTGCTTTCTTGCAAGTGGTTCCTACAGACATTGAAAGTTAGTTGTCCGCTATTAGTGAAACAGGTTCTGGTGAAATAATCGATGTTGTGGCAGGTAAGAAAACATTTTATCAAGATGTTGATGGTATAATTTATAGGTTGTACTTTCAAAAGTGTGCTGGAGTTACTGTGGGATACAGAACGCAGATTTTACAAGTGAAACTCGTTATAACGAAGTAGGTCACAAGATTTCATTTCGTTATAAACTAATTTCGTTGTAGGTGTATAACAAATTTGTTGGTCAAGGTCGTAAATTTTGTTTAAGAAAAATTGTAAAGAAAACTACCGTAATGGTTGTGTCACAGGCCTACATCACAAGTGCAGAAAAAAAGCATACTAAACAAAGCTCTCATTTATTTATTTAATTAATTTAAAGAAAAAGGCCTAGTAAACAGAGCTTTCATTTATTTAACTATTAAAGCTTTTATTTATTTATTTAATAACTAACACTATAAAACTAAAAGCATGTGAGGGATAGGCCTAGGCCTTTGTTTTTTCAGCACTAATCAAACGTTTTCATTCAGTATTGAAAAATGACGTAATTTTAGTTTGTTTCCGGCGTTGTAAAGTGTTGGATACAGTGATGTCTTCAACTGCTTGTAACCCATTAAATGCCTTGAGATTGTCAGAGTCCAAACTGCTGACGAAATCCTTGAGTTCGGCTAAATATTTCGTTGCAACATCCGTAGAAATCGGGGGTTTTACAGGTATGTCTGCTGCGTCGTCGTCATCATTTCGACGGCAACCATTTCCACGATTTCTTCTGGTGTTAATTCCGGAGCCAGCTGCAAATCGTCATCTGCAGTTATGTATTCTTGGAAAGTCATATTTTGTGGTCCCACTTCTTTCCACAATTCGTTATCTTCTACCGTTGGAATAAAAACGTCGTCAGTGGTACCGGTAGCCACTTGTAATTTGCTTTAAAGAGTAAATTACTCTTTGGTTCATTTGCTGCAACTTTGAAGTTGTGTTGGGTGGTAAATATAAAGAGTAGTTGCCTGCAGTTGTACATCGACATTGTGTGCAGAGCAGTTATCTACTAACAAAAGCACTTTACGTTTTCGTTTTTGCCATATCTTTAGCGAAGTTTATTAGCCATTCTTCCAATAGCACCATTTGCACTCACCCGGTAATCGACGGAATGCATTTTTCTTCCCTTAAGCAGTGAGGTTTGGCCGATTTGCCGATAACCAAAATTTTCTTTTTTCTGACCTGTCCATGTTTGCTGTTACGAGCAGCGTAATTTGTTCTTTGCTCTGTTTTGCACCATGGCAATCCTTTCCAACGTACTCATAGGTCCAGCCTTGAAATACAGTACAGTCATCGGCATTAAAAATGTCATGGGGTTTGTAAACAATGAACCTTGCGTGGCCGAGTGTAGCCTAATCTAAAGGAGATAAGCATGAGTGCTAATGGCAGTTGACAGTTGCTTGAATATAAGTTGGTAGTCAGCTGTTCGAAGCAGCTTACTAGGCAAAGCTATTACATAAACTGGGGTTATGCGACGCATTCGGGCCTACTCCCAGATGACGTCACATTTAGGTCTCTGCCACATGACATGGGGGAGGGAGACATACTACAATACCCTCCCCTAAAAAAAATTGGATTTTTTTTGTCTTTCCAATTTCTGTAGGGAGCAACATCTGGATGAAGGCTTGATATGGCCGTCATGGACACTTCAGATGTTTGTTTATACGATGACTTCATATGCTTCCTTTAATTTATCTGTATGAGGACATCAGGATGATGGCGCATTTGGCGACATCATCATAGGAACTTCAGACGTCTGGGAATTGAAAAGTCAACATCTGAATGATGGAGCATTTGACGGCGTCATCATAGAAAACTTCAGATGTGGTTTACAGATGTCATCTACCAATGATGTTTAGGTGGCATTCCCCTGAACTGGCTTAATTCCTGCTGCCTGTTTGCTTCCAGCAGGTTTGACATGAAACATAAAGTATATACATTAATTTCATGTCTGTTAAAAAGTACGGCCAATTCCATACACAACTAACTCGGACAAAGGACATTTCATCGACCTCCGATACATGTTAAATCACACCCTAAATATGGGCGAACGATTAACTAGAGACGAAACATGTTTCTCGCCTCGGTCAAGTTAAAATTACACCCTAACGGGTAAATGAGTAACAAACAGAGGGACGGCACATTTACAGTCTGCTCACCCCTGCCAGTCATGTTACCATTTTAAATCAATTATTATGTTGTTGGGGCAGTTTGACACAAAAAAAAACTGTTGTTGATTACTGTAAAATAGTAAAAGAACAAAAAAAAAACAATGTTGATTATTTAGTTTATGTTACAAATTCATTTTATCACGTTTTTTACGTAGCCGTTCGGGATGGCCTTCTACTTCTGTACGCTGCGTTAATACTGTGTGTTTTCGCTTTTTCTTTTTAGCAGCACGTACATCAGGTATAGTAGAAACTGTTGGTTTAGGAGTTTGACTTGTGAGGGCGCTAGTGCTCGGAATTGGTGACGTTGGCAACGGAATTCCCTTAAGTGACGATTGGGAGAACGATTCTGCTGGCTTGTTGCAGCACCCAAATCAGAAACTACATTTTTCGTTAGCTCGGGGAAATAAACACCTGATCTTCGTTTGTTAGCTTTCACTGGATTATTTACATCAGGGGTTCCGTCAATTTCTCGAGCCCGCTACTTTTCGGAGTGTCTTCGTATGGTTAGGCCTTGTTTGGTCCTTATTTCGAATTGCGAATGGCCAAACTCACGTGCAATTTTCCCTGGCACCCACTTGTGCCCCACTGAAGCTGAATAGTTCAGTGCCCAGACCAAGGAGTTTTCATTTAATTTAAAAGGAGTCTTATGTAATAGGGTGGTTCTTAAAAAATATTTTTTTTTTACTTTTCTGAATTTTTAAGGTCTTACCCCCCAAAGTTCTTCCATTATGGTAAAAAACAAAACACAACAAATATCAGGGAGGTACATTAATATTTAAAGGTAGCTCAAAGGGATTGAAATTTCACAACGTCACTGTATCGGCAATATATAGGTTACGAAATAGGAAATCAATGAAAGTCAATTATGTAAAATGACTATATGTTTTATTTATTGTTAATTAACGAAGTTTAAGAACACTTGAGCAATGAGCACTAAGATGAGACTTGAATCACAGAATGTTTGGAGCACTAATACCAATTAGAGTTTGATTGTGGCTGTCTGGGCCCATTCTTCGACAACTTGCAATAAAGACTGAAGCTGTGGTTTATTTGATGTCAGCAGACCACTATATTCTTGAATAAGGGCAACTCTCCTTATGACGTGATCATTAACTACTTTCATTCCACACACAGTTTTTAAACCATTGCCAAAGTCCTCCCTATCGCCCCATGTATCCAGATCACAGTGAAGAAACCCATCTGAAATACTCATTGATTTACACAGACCAGTGGAATCCTTGGTTACGAAATCCAACTTCTTCTCCTGGAAAGATTGAAGATCCACGGAATTCCTTTTGGGGCATCTTTATTTTCAACCACTCCTTGCCTGGCTTTCAACGTAAGGCACTTTGCCACAACATCGCAATAAAAAAAAAAGTAAGTCCAATTAGATCTTGAGAGAGGTACCATAGATGATTGGCTAACTTCTTAGATGTTACGTCTGAAAACCTTTGTGGACATCAAGTAGTCGAAGAGCGTTTTTAGCAGTGTAAAGTCATTGTTTGGTGCAGCTGCTACTGCAAAGCTGTGATCCAAGTCTTGAGATACACTCGAACAGCAAATATGCAAACATCTCTTAAGCCCTTGTCTTCAAGTTGTCGACGCGCCCTTAAGCCTCAATCCCCCCCCCCCCCTTGTCTTCATGTTTGATGAAATGAAAATGAGATAGGAACAACCATACATTTATAGAATAGAGCACCTTCACCATACATCGTGCTTGATGCATCACTCCAGGAGCTATAAAACGAATTCCTCAGACTGGGACCTCTCCAAGAAAGATTACAGCTAGTTCTAGGAATTCTCAATACTCATCGAGGTAGTATAAAAAAAAACGAGTCAATGGCGCGAGAAAAAACTTTTTTTTAAGTGGCTGCAGTATTTTTGTTTTACCAAAAGACCTTACCACTGTTTAGGTTTTCACTGACCAACAGATTGTTCAACTGGATTCTAGCAATACTGTGCAGCTTTATTCAATCTTTTTTAAATGTCTTTCCCATTTTTTATTCGTTGTATTCCAGACAAAGACAACATCAACCGTATGAGTCAACCTACAGACGATGGGAAGGGCTGTCAACCAACAAGTGATGTAACCTGCTAGCAAGCTATGGCGACACCATCAGTGCCAAGTACACCTACGCCATAGCAACATGTACCACGATCACCATCTTTTAGTGTGGCAGGCTCGTCTGCAAGTAATCAACCAGGTAATGAACGCAATGTTTCGAAATACATTCATCCAGGGACGATTTCCAAAAGATGTGGCTAATTTTTGCAGGAAGTATGGATGTATAACAAGATCTAGATTTGGGGTTTGTTTAACATCTCTGTACTTTGTGGCACAGTACCAACCTGGACTACTGCACTGTGACTAAAGTTGGCGCTACTGACCTAGCTGTCGACGCGCCATAGAGTGGCACGATAGCCTAAAAATAATTGATTATCAAGGTAGCACCACCAATTGGGGGGGAGATGAGGCTTAATGGCACGTCGACACCACCAATCGATACCGTCAACAAATCTATAGCGACTGTGGTGGCGCCACCAGGACCACCAGCAGCACTCATTTTGCAATTCACAAGCTTTGTGGTCATGCTGCTAGAAACTGGAAAACTGGCAACCGGCGATAACAGTACTGCTAGAAGCCCAATGTTCAGCATCCAATGGAAAATAATAGAACCAGGTGGCAATACCCAAATTTGCAGCATCTCGCCACCTCATTTTCTGGTCATGTGGCCAGTGGCACTGCCAACGCAGAGTGTGCAGGACTCCGTAAAGAGCAATGGTGGAATCGGGTGGTGCCACCGTGGTGGTCCAGTGTGCAGAGGCTCAATTTTCGATACTGCTCAGCAATACTGACACCTTGTTACTAAATCATATGCCATCTAACATCAACTTTTCTTTAAAACAGATAAAATGTTTCTCACCCAGCTAGGCTAGTGGTTTACATACCTCAATATTTTGCCTCTACTCTGAGTGGAATCTTTTTATCGGATCTGCTATATAATTGATTGCCCCAGCAAGACACATTTATTATTAAATTTTCTTAATCTGAAATAATGTTTTAAATTTGCATTCATAGCTGAAAATCGAGGAGGACCAAAACGACCACGGAATGATGTTGATGTGGAATTACTCGAGATCATGAAGCCCCACAGACAGCACAATTGAGGGAAATGACACCCAAAAACCAAAAACTTCTGAAAAACTTATACAGGATTGGATATTAGAAATAAACGACTTAAAAAAAGAGAAAATATGGAAATACCATTTCATACGTTTATTTTAAAATTATTATGGAACTATGTAATATGCGTAAAAAAAATTATAAAGTAATCTATAAATGTTGACTACGGTATTTGTCTAGAATCAATTCAGCCACACAAAAATGTAAAAGTGGTTTACGGGCACAGTGAAATTAAAATTTTTAGCACCAGACATTATTTTATTTAACTGGCCACAATTTCTTTTAGGTGTATGAAGAGAGTACGTCAGCCTAAAAAAAATATATTTTTCAAATATGGTTTTTAAGCATTATAGTATTTATTTTGCCAAATAAATTGAGCATATTTAGTTGGTTAAAATGTTGTAGGCTATTGAAGTGAAGCAACAATATGAATTTTAGCTGTTGGACCAAGATCCAGATAAAAGAAGCTCTCCAGTGAAAAAGTAAGGCAACTAAACTGCACAAGCCAGTAAACCACTTTAACTTTCTATGGATTTCTTTAGGGAACTGTACTTTGCAAGAATTTCAAGAATGACACAAGCTACGGAGGTAAAAAAAAAAAGAAAAATTTTGTATTGGTAAAATCAAAACGAGTTAATTTTTGGCAATACAGAATTTGTAAAGTTTGTTAGAATTTGTAAAGTTAGGTGCATTTTAATGCAATTAAGATTGAGTGACAGCCAGTACTGTGCGCAATTAAAACCACACTATGTTTCGGGAGGAAAACCTCCCGTCTTCAGGTAAAAAAAAAAATATTAAAACATTTTAAAAATTCATGGCAGTATCTGCCGAGTCACCAAGTCTATAAAAACAAGCCATTCAGGCATGGTCAAGGCCTAAAACTTTAATTTAACATACTACCAATTGATACACCATGTTTCTAGATGGGCGCCCGGAAGTAGAGTGGTAACAGGGGGCAGTGATGTCACGTGGTTCAGAATAATTTGGCTTGGTCCAAATTAAATAGGGTGGTTTAGGTAGATGGCTTTTTCTTGAACTTGTTGAATTTGTTAAGTTGTAGGTTGTTGATGACTGGAAAATATTCTTTTAGAGATTTGCTTTCTGGAATTCAATGATTGTAAACAGGAGGTACATGAGTAAGGATAAGTGAAAAAGCTCTCAACAGGGCATGCACCAGCCCTGGATAGGGCCGAAATACTTTTCACCGAAAAAAACACCAGGGCAAGAATAAACCTTGAATCACTTATCCTTACTCATGTACCTCCTGTTTACAATCATTTAATTCCAGAAAGCAAATCTCTAAAAGAATATTTTCCAGTCATCAACAATCTACAACTAACAAGTTCAAGAAAAAGCCGTCTACCTAAACCACCATAATTTCATTTGGACCAGGCCAAATTATTCTGAACCACGTGACATCACTGCCTCCTGTTACCACTCTACTTCCGGGCGCCCATCTAGAAACATGGTGTATCAATTGGTATGTAAAATATTTTTTAAATTTTAAAGTTTGATGCCTTGACCACATGCCTGAATGGTTTGTTATTGTAGACTTGGTGACTCGGCAGATACTGCCATGAATTTTTAAAATGTTTTAGTGTTTATTTTTACCTGAATACGGGAGGTTTTCCTCCCGAAACATAGTACGCTATGAAAGGTACGCTTCTGCAGTTTGCAACATCTTAAATAAATGTTGGTTTGGGTGAGCCAGCCATCCCCTAGTCTTCACATTAGTAAGTTCGGCTTCAGCAGTGGTGCAGTATGCTTGTTTCACTACTAGGGATTGAAAGCAGACTGCACATTTTGTAAAGCGACTTCGTTTGTGGCAAACAAAACCAACAAATAATAATACAATCTACAATTTGTGCCTTGGCATAGTCATGTTCGATGATGTCGTCACAATTCCAGTCAGTAATTTCGATTATGCCATCCAAGCATTCTTTCAGTTTTTCTACTAAAGTTGTTGCTTCCTGTTGCTTAGCTTTAAAAATGGTTTTGAAATCCGTCATTGTTAAACATGGTTTCTCGTATTTCTCCACCACTTCACAATTACCATACTTGGGAGGACGTACTCTATTGTACAGTGAAAGCATACGGTAAAGCTGAAGAAATGATGGCATTGTTGGATGGTCATTTTGAAATCCAGCCTGACGGATCATCCCAAAGAAGCGCTGTGAATTTAAAAGAAAAAAGAATCATATAATAGGTCTATGGTATGAAGAGTGTTTTATTTCTTCTTTATATAAATTGCTTCCGTTTTAACTGTAAAAACCAAGCCATAAAAAATACCAATCTCTATAACATCTTGATTGAACTTTCCTGTGAGCACATACCTAAAACCACACGATTCTAGCAGATATTTTGACAACTGAATAGCAGACAGGATTGTAACTAAGGCCATTCGCTGTGCTATTCATCATAAACTGTTTTGGATTAAGATTTCCGTCTAGCAGCTGTTTCTCCCAATCATCCAACCACGTAAGGCTTTCTTGAAGCACCTTTGATGAAAAGTAAATAAAATGCATGCACTGTATTGTTCTGGTTTTAGCTTACAGAAAAATCTTTCCCATCCTTGTGGATTCTTTCCTTGGATAATCGCCTGTTTAAAGAGTCAAACAAGTCGTTCAACCTCTTTGTGAAATCCACAGTTTTGTCAACATCTTGCAAATCAGCCATTTGGCGCTTCTTGTAGAACTGGAGACCTTCGGCAACCGAGTTACTGAACACCTAACAGCACAAACAGCACGTTGAAACTCCCCAAAAAAGTACTCAATAAACAAACAAAATTTAAACATAGAAGGCCCCTGAATCACCTAACATTTGAGAGGGTATCTGTAATTATCCCCAATGAATTTAAAACGTAACTTGCCTATAACTAGAAGTTATATATGTGGTAACGTTACATGTTAATGTTGACCAAGTATTAACATTTACAGCTCTAGTTGAGCCAGGCACACACATCTCAGTGTTGGGGGGGGGGGGGTGAGGTGGGCGAAAGTACGGAAAGCCTGTGCAGAATGCAGTAGTTAATATTTTGGATAACAGGGAAATTTTCAAGCAAATTACAAATGAAAGTAGTACTATGCATTAGATGGGTCTTTTACAGTTTGCTTGATAAAAAACATGCTTGACAAGGAGGATGGACGCAGAAGTAGGTAGCCTAAATGGCTTTTTCTCCCACAGGACAATGGACGTCTAATAAGCCAGTATTTGAGCCCAATTAAAAAATATAGCCTTTTGCAACAAAATTCAGATACACCCCAATTGTTTTTAATACCATATTTTGAATCAGGCCGAAATGTTGTCTTCTTATGACTCCAGTGGAAGCATAGGGGAGTAAGAGTTCGAATCTAACAGCCCCCTTTGTTGTTTGCTGTGGGGTTGGTTTACCACTTTAACTATTGTTCTTGAACCATTTCCATATCACCAATCAGCCATCGGGTTATGGTGCCACTACTTATGTTCACTGTGTATTTCTAATTTAATATTGTAGTTGCACAGTAAGTTTGACATCATTTAAAAATATTGGCTTGAAAATTGTTACATTGTTAATACTATGCAAGCAGAACACATTAGTAGTGTTATTTTATTTTAATTAATTTTTTGACTTAGGAACCTGGGTGGCAAGTTTCACCCTCATTTTTTCACATGACGAGGGCTCTATATGGGATTTTGTCAGTTTTGGGTAGACTCGTAAGAGCCCAGAATTTTTTTTTTGTCTTCTCGGTAAAGAGCTTCATAATGAGCCTATTTTATGAAAGAACCATCCACCTTAGGGAAGAAAAACTAACAGTTATATTGCAGACAAGTTTGATAAGCAGTAAGCTAACTTTCCTAAGCTCCATAAAATAGTTTATACACACAACACATACTTTGAATGAAAATTAACAAATACAATTATTGCCTTACTTTCAATTCCTTTACCGACTGGATACGATTTCGTGTACACTTCATCAGATGCGG
>JAHWFP010060024.1:99709-112638 GCA_023313725.1 Lithobius niger | reverse complement strand
CAGCTTTGAAAAAGAAAAGCGAAAATAAATATCAAACAAGAAATCAAGGAAAATAGCAAGATAGGAAAATAGCAAAATGAATGAAGTGAAAAAAAAAAAATTCAAATTGAGCAACATGAGCAGGAGCAATATTCAAGAAATAAGAATATTTACATTTTTTTTTTGGGGGGGGGGGGGGGGTGGGGGTCGACACACGCGAAAGAGAAACCTTGAGGCATACAATAGAGAGATGAGCAAAACAATTTGACGTCAGTTTTGACAGGTCGTACGTGGAAAAAGGAACAGAGTCCCAAACCACGACAAAAAAAAAGTGCCAAATATGCAATTTAAAACGAGAGAAAACTGGGAAGCTTGAATCAAAAGGAGAAAGTCAATTGAAATATGTGTAATATGTCTAAAATATGTGTAAATGAACATACGACCATGTCCATGTCCATGATTAAAGGTAAAAAAAATCTTCAAGAGAAAAAATGAAAAGAAAAAAGATGTCGAAATAATAAGGCAAGAAAAATGACCTCATTTAATATGGAGGTGAAAGTGGAAGAAATAAACTTCATTATAAAAGATTCAAAAGAAAATAAATAATTATATGAGGAGAATTTCCTCAAAGTGTGGCAGAAATGTAATATTTTTCATGTCAATCCTATATTAGAAGTTTACGACTTCATTGGAAAGAACTCCCATTGCCACACATTGACTACGACATAACTGCCTTAGCTGAAATAAACATCAAAACAGAGGAGGGTAAGATTTAGCAAACAAGTAATTATAACTAAACTTGAGTTGCTAGAGATAAACTAAAAGTGGAGGTGATGTAATGGTTTTCATAAAAAAAAGAAATGTTCGTTCAGCTATACGTAAATTCAATACTAATTACTGTCGAGTGTGTCAACCCAAATCTTCCTACTACCTTGGCTTTGTACGTATGACCGAGTACTGATAAAAAAGAATTTACTAAAGAATTAAAAAAAAAAAACTTGTCACAAATAAAACAAATTAAGAGAATAAGATAAACATCGTCATTTTAGGTGATATGAATACCGATATTTTGAAGGCGGAGTGGAAACAAAATACAGACGTGAAACATGATCAAACCTTGCACAAAAAAATAAATATAGTGACTAGAGAAGACATCTCAAACAAACATTTAAGTAAATCCTGTATAGAGCACCGTCAAGTGACGTCATATTGGATACGAGACACAATTTGGAGGTAATAGCGACAAGGTGCACTAGATTAAAATGTAACGGAAAACAACGGCACTTCTAGTCAAGATAGTGCTTTGAGAGCGGATTTGTTAACTTTAAAACAATGTTGTTTTCTCCAACAACACAAAAATCGCGCGTTATAGCCATACGAAATCCAGTCTAATAGCATTGCCTTCAGTAAGACGACCTTCTTTTCGCCCTCCAGTGCTCCTTGCAGCTAACCCAGTTACTGACTCCACCATAGAGTTATACAGAATAAGACTACGTTGTGTCATTGCCCTGTTGATAACATTGCTGTTGATGACGTCACAGGTAGCCGAGATGGAAGTGGGTCACTTTTTCAGACCCAAGACCCACCTGACCCACTTGACCCACCCGATAAAGAACAAAATGTGACCCACCGTCTTTGACCCATCCCATGCTACGCAAAAATAATACAGCATGCAAATAATACAGTATGTAATTTCTGGGGCGAACTATTTTTGAAAGAGTAAGAAAATTTAAACAGTACTAGTAAGACTACTGTAAGATTTCCGTGGGTCAGTGGGTGAACGGTCTTAACCCATCACCCATTTGACCCACTATAAAAATGTGACCCATTTGAACCATGGACCCATCTGACCCATGGGTCAGTTCTATCTCTGACAGGTAGGCAATCATCACCCCTTACACAATCAATGAAATTTACGTTAGAAGCACAGCCTGATCCTAGAAGTAGTCAAATTTCTACTTAGGCCTATTCGTTCCAATTTTTTGTTTACGATGAAATTTTCACTACGTAACCTACGTGCCAAACTTGACTCCTTCATCTAGAAATGAACATTTTCCTAAGTAAAGATATTGTTGATTCCTGGGGTCCTTGACCTTGGACCCATACATCAACTATTGACTCTGCACTACGATGACGTATGCCTGCAGGGTCACCATGAACCAACAATGATCGTCATGACCATGGTGGGTCATCTGTTGAAGACAATAGTTCTTAAGTGTTTATCGTTGTGATCATTATTGTTAACGGTTGTTATGTTTCGTAAACAAATTGGAAAGGTTGTTAAAGAAGTTGCTTTAGCTTCGGCACTTCATCGAAATTCCTCCAACCGTTTAGATCATGTTTTGTGTTAAAATATTGTCCCTTCCATATGTAAATATGTCATGTCATTATAGTTAGTAAACTACAGTGAAGTTTACCGTGTTCACGAAATGAGTCATCAATTCCGAGTTTCACAGTCCACCGTTTGCAGCTCCGATATTATTTAATTCCACTGCGCCTATCCCTTCAGATATGTCTTAACTCGTTTCAGTTCTTTACCGTTGGGTGGTGCAGGGTATCCCCCATTCTTTCAGCCATTTTAGGATGATATTGCCTATACTAGAAACGGATTGTCGACCCACCTGACCTTTGAAAATAACGTCCCGTCCCTCCCCATTTCAATGAAACTGAAATCACCCCTTTAATTGTGTTTTGGATCAGGTTGTACTGCTCAGCCTGAAGTTCATTCAAGATAACCTCTGAGTAATTGCTGTGATCTGTATAGCTAGGAAATTTTTTTTACTTCGGATTCAGTATGTTTTGCCAATGTCTGAAGATGCTCACCACACTTGTCAACAAAGGAACCTAGATGAAAAATATAGGCAACAGATTTTTTAAAGAAATACTTGTGGTTGTAACACACGCAAAGGATCAGCAGAAAAAAATTACGAATAGCGCACGTCGACTCGTATCGTAACTTCTCGTTTTGCTTCACGAGAGCAAGACCGGAAGTTTCTGTGTACTGTCCCCTTTCTTTTTGCTGTGACCTAACCAGTACGTTGGAGAGGCAATTGGTGAAACCTAACGAAAACCACGGGGTCCCTAAAAAAGTGAAAACTTTAAATACTTAGGTTCACGACTTAAAAATACTAAACTTAAATTCTATGTTAGAACCTTTCACGTGAGACTGGCTTTGATTCGCTATCCCAGTTGACCTTATTCGGTAAGACCAGCGAATTAATTTACACCTTTAAGGGAGATACAAAGTCGCCATGGTGATGCTTCACATTGACGCTAACCTAAAAACATGTTTGGGTTATTAACGCTGCACAAAAGCGTTAGCAAGAAACAAGCACGCTGTAATTCGCTGTTAAATCATTTCGATCTTACCATAATAAATACCCGAAAACATCCGATAAATTCCCGAATGGGCGTGTTTCTAAACTAGAGGGAAGAGTGAGATGGATTCCTCTAAGCCACGCCCCTCAACGTCACCAAAACCGATCAGTTTAGAAACACCACTGCCTCACTTGTCGTTCTCAACATTAGAAAAATTAGCAATAATCGCTGCCACATCTATTTTCAGCAAGAAAAATGTTATTAAGAACATAATACAAATGGTTATTAATCTATGTTTAATTGGAATTTGTTTCTAAATTTAGACATTTTCCATATCTCACTTCCTACAGTTTAGAAACACCACCATCTCAGCTACTAATGCGTGATGGCAGCCATGTTGGATCAGTAAGTGAGTGAGAATAAACTTGCCTCACTTTCCTCAGCAACATCTCAGCTCCATGACGTCACGCCTACGTAAAGTGGGAGGAGTTTGGATCAGTCTCCTCGAGTTAAGAAACAGTTTTCCTCACTTCCCTCAGACATCCCTCTAGTTTAGAAACAGCACCAATCCTGCATAGTCCTGAAAAGAAAAAAAAGGCAAGAAGAGAAAGCAGTTGCTATCGGATCCGTTGATCCAAAAAAGATACATGCAACTAAAGGTTAACAGGACATTTCGTCGAAATTTCGGCACAGCCCCAAATAAAACGCATACCTGTCACTGAGTAAGTCACCATTCAGTATGCAAACACCTGCTGTACGTTAATCTCTGTGATTGTTTCCGCCAACTTTGGAACAATTCATGTGTGTTATCTTTAATAGCAGAAGAGGGCACATTGGGGTAATAATTGTTGCTATTTTGAAACAATTCCGCTCAGCTCTGAAAGCCTGCATCCACGAAATAAAGAGACCAGTCTGTCGTTAATAGCTGGCGTAGCTTAGTTTGGTTTAAAACGATATGCGTTTAGCTGAAACATGGATGCTTTCATTTTAACCATCAACAATCAACTGTTTGGGCGAAAGTTCGTAATTCATAACACGTGCTCCATGAATTGTTAGGCACCGTATCAAAGACATAGCATGCGCACGAAGAATGAAATAAATAGACGTTTCAAAAAATTGTAGCCATGAAAAAAACGTTACTTTTAGTTGTCGGCAGCTGCTGATTAATTCCTGAGGTTGGGTATTATATTAGCAGATTCGTATAATACATCCTTCTAATTTGGATTCATTTGCTTGTTATGGTGCCAAATGAGCAATTTTAAGGACACAGTCATGGTGGCACGGTTACTGCCATAATTAAAAAGGTGTTTTACAACTTTTATTTATCTCTGAGTAAGGTACCTCATTTAAAAATACTGGGTGCCACAATACAAGTGTGTTTTTTATCCGGTCTGTGCTTCTGGCTTCGTGTGTTTCGTATTACAACGTACAGCACATCCATCGATTGGTGTTTTATCGATTGTGCTTCAGACTGTTTTTTAATATAATGTCGATAATTGGAAACTCAATGTATGTATTTTATGGTAATGTCGAAGCATACTGTCCCTATTAGCTCAATTAACAATTTGCAATCTTGTCGCCATTATTTTATTCGTTTGTCGGTCAGTTTCTTTTTTATGGGAATCGAGGTAGTGGTCCACCAAAATATAGCCTAAAATGTTTTGCGATGTGCGGTTCCATGCTTAAGAACCTAATGCCCCATAAAAATACTCTTATCATCTCATTCTTTCTATAGTTACGTTACCATACATAGGCTATACACCTGAATAAATTTAATGCCAGGATAACACCTTGCTTCGGAAATACTTTGTCAGACGGGCTGGAGCTTATTGGATTTGTAATGCATAAACATCGTTTTGTAAACTTCTCACGGTATCCGGATGGTGAATAGGATCAGACCATCGCGTGATCCTTTTGTACAAACACCTCAGCGGAGGAGCTTAACTTCCAGCAGGCGAGAATGGAAATGTTTGAGACCCCTGGGACTTGATCCTCCTACCACGACTAAAACCCTTGACAGATATTAAAACCCATAAAGCATACGAGTGACGACAGTGTGGGAGGGGCTTCGAAAACGGTAGGATCAACGGTTGTAAGTCTCGTTGAGAGGCGTGTGCAGTTGTTGTTTGCTGTCTTGCCCCAGGTCTGAAAAACATTTACATCAATAACATCAGCGTAAGAAGAAAGTGGGACGAAAAGGTCACTTATCACCAAAGAGGACTCTTTGTCATCGGCAACAATGTTGAGGGATGAAACCTGAAGGTTGCTTGCATTTCAGACTACAAAGCAAACTGTTGCTAACAGGTTTAAAGTTTCGATTTCCGAAATTTGTGATGTGTTTTTCCCTACCTTAAAGTTGCTCAAGTAAGAGAAAGTATCGTCGTAGCAAGGGATAAAGTATGGTTGTTTAGGACAGTTTGGGATCATAGGTAACCACTACTTTGGCGTGCTCGAGAGAGGATTGCTTAGTTCACCGACACTTATAAGGCACCGGGATTTCTATTAGCGGTTTATGATCTTATCATTCCCGAGGGAAAAAAAAATGTGTGTAAATGGCTTAGGTGGGCTTTTCTAATATGTAAGGATTACTTAGTAAATATTTGGTAATACAAACTAAACTAAAAAAAAAAAGAGTAACAACAAGGAATTAATCTAGTAAATCCAATTATTTTGCACGAGTGGAGGGTTATCAATTTTGAAGGTCTGCTGCTGGTGGCACTTGCAAACTGTTGACTTTAGAGGTGCATGGTTATGTTAGTGTTTATTGAGGTGTTTTTTATTGTTGTAGGTGATCAAGAAAGACGTAGATCTTTCGAAAACTAAAATTAGTGTGCGTATGAAGTTGTGGGATTGTTTACTGCCACCAGGATCAGACCTTCAAAATTGAGGAAATAATCCGAATTGCATTACATATAAGGCAAAGTCCAGTTGAATAGCAACTAGCAATTAAGGTTTGCGAGAGGATTTGTTTAGTTCACCGACCATAATAAGATGCCGAGGTTCGTAACTAGCGATTTTCTGATCATACCATTTCATACGAAAAAAAACTGTGTGTAAATGGATTAGTTGGGCTTTCGTAATACGTAAGTATTGCTTAGTAAATATTTGGTAAAACAAACCAAATACAAAACAGCAAAAAAAGAGTAACACAAGGAAATAATCCTAATTACATTACATAAGGCAAAGTCCAATGGAATAGCATCTAGCAATTAGGGTTTGAGAGAGCATTGCTTAGTTGACCTGAACTTTAACGCACCAGGGTTTCTATACTAACGATTTTCTGATCGTACCATTCTCTAAGTAAAAAAACTGTGTAAATGGCTTAGTTGGGCCTTTATAATATATAAGTACTGCTTAGTAAATATTTGGTAATACAAACTAAACAAAAATAATAATACCATATGGAAATAATCCTAATTACATTACATAAGGCAAAGTCCAGTGAAATAGTATCAGCATGTGGCGAATACGTAATGTAGATGTCCCTTTATCCAACCCTATAGCTGACACTCTGAAATCAACCAACAAATTTTGCCGTCATTAAACGTGCGAGGAGTTAATAGTCGTTCACCTTACCCACTAGAAACAGGTAGTGCCTTCGTAGCCAAACTTGCTTTGAAATCTGTCAGTGCATTTGTGAAAATTTGTGAAGTATATACGCAGTTGCAGGTTTTGGTTCATCATGGAGTAAACTCATTAACCAATCTCAATACCACCTGAAAAATAACTTGGTCAAACGGTGCATTTGTGTTCCCAAGCTGGCTCTATGTTTAATACACATTATATTGTGTTTAGCTTTCACAATTTCTGTAACGTCATTTTTGATGACAATTTTTCTTTGTGCATTTAGCCGCGCCTTCTTTATTTATTCTCTGTTGTTCTTCAGCCGTGTCTTGAGAGTTTGTCCTTTGCGGCTCTTCAGCCGCATCGTCTGCATTTATTCTTTGTGGCTCATCAGTCATTAACCACGTCTTCTGCGTCTATTTTGTATGGCTTTTCAACCACAGCTACTGCGTTTATTCTCTGTGGAGAAGAAAATGTGTCATTTATTTAATTCAACTGCAACTGTTTAGTGCCGGTCTTACAGTGAGACTACTTCTTTTAGCGGCAATAGGCTTATGTTCGTATCAAAGTAACTCCCTGAAAGCAATTTGTGAAGCAGCTAATATAATTTAGTTTGTTTCGTTTGTTGAGTGAGCATCCAATTTCGTTCTGGGACCAAGACACCCACACACAGGCATGAAGCATCCAGAAGACTCCTGCTATTTTTCCTGCCTTAAATCCTTTCTGCTTTCCTCTCCACAAATGTGTATCGATAAATTCCACCTACACATATTTTTTTTCTACTCGTTTAGTAAACAAACGACAACTGCTGTTTCCTCTTCCCTTTCCCCCTCAAATAACTCACCTAGAAATCGGTTCCAATCCAAACATACCACTGCAATACGATAAAAGCAAGCTTTCGAACGAGTCCCTTTGAGCCC
The DNA here is from genome assembly GCA_023313725.1 of Lithobius niger. Taxonomy (NCBI): domain Eukaryota; kingdom Metazoa; phylum Arthropoda; class Chilopoda; order Lithobiomorpha; family Lithobiidae; genus Lithobius; species Lithobius niger. The sequence goes on along the minus strand of JAHWFP010060024.1, from coordinate 104,857 downwards.
CCGACTGTCCGGCGTCTATTGGAGGTCCTGAAATAAGACGCACGTTAGGGTTCCAATGGATTCTTATTCCGTCTTCTTCCTTTCTTTTGAACAGCACACATAAGCGTGTCCACATCCATTTCTTTTCATCTATGGCTTCTTCGGAGGCCAGAAAGAGACGTCCGTTCCAAGTTTTCCCGCTGCGTGGTGATTGGCTTGACCACTACAATAATAAATTCCCTGTCAATGACGGTGAAAGCCTTCTGTACCATTTTGTTACGACTCCGAGGCCTGCGGTTCAATGTTAATAATTTAAAGGAATCCCGCATTGTTCAGTAAAGGCCAGCCCTAATCATCAATGACCGATCGGCAAACAGTTTCCTGCAATCTTTGATGGTCCGGTCGATGTCCCCCCAAAGAGAAAAGGGGACGCCATTTCGACGTCTGCTGCTTCCCACCCCATCCCCATTCCTCCCCACCCCTATTCAACCTGGTCTCATCATTGCGCCCCATACATTTTGGTTCTTGCGATGCTTTGGCCAAAGCTGTTCGGTTCATTCTTACGTTCGTTCCTTCCAATGGATGTAGGAGGTAAGGTCGGTGTGTGACCAAACGAAACCAATGGCGGAGGCCGGTATGTCACTCCGGAGTCCTCCAAAGCACCCCTGTAAACACTGCTGAATTTCTCCCCGAGCAGTTTTACGGTGTCCCCATCGCCCAATCTAATCTCGCGAGGGCCGTAAAACTTCAATTCAGTGACAGATTGGGCGTCCGTTGATCTGGTGCACTATGGGAACGTTCAAATGCTCCCTCTAGACGTCTGTTGGGTTGAGAAACTGGCATACGTTTTTTTTTTCCTTTTATCCTTTATGTTTTTTTCAATCTTTCCTTTTTTTGTTGAGAAACAACCGCTAATTTAAGCTTTCATCCGAGCTTAGAAAGGTTTTTCAGTCGGATTTACAAAACTGCAATAGAAGGGATCTCTGCAATTACTTTAAAAGATAACATTAAATTAAATTCAGTGATCAAAATGTTCAGGTAGACATGATCAACACATGTAGCTACCAAACATTTTGATGCAGTTTTTTTTTATCGTAAAGAAAATTCCTCCTACAGGAAATTCCATTAGGAGGAATGCTAATGGTCTTTGTTTTTTTTAAAGGAAACTTCATAAGAAGGAATGCTTATGATATTTTTTTTGTGTGTGAAACTCATGAAGAGGAATGCTTTTGGCCTTTGTTTATTTTTTAAAGGAAACTCCATAAGGAGGAATTCCTATGGTCTATGTTTATTTTTTAAAAGGAATGCTTATGGCCTTTGTCTGTGTTTTTTAAAGGAAACTCCATAAGGAAGAATGTGTATCGTCCTTGTTTATGTTTTTGAAGCAAAGTCCGAAAGGTGGAATGCTCATGGTTTTTGTTTTGTTTTTTAAATGAAAGTCTTAAAGAGGACTGCTTGTGGTCTTTGCTTATGTTTTTTAAGGAAACTACAAAAGGGCGAATGCTTATGTGTCTCGGGTATGTCTATCTGTCTAAACATTTTTGATCAAAAGTCTATTCCCATATCTTACTACAACAGTCTCGTTATCCTGCATATGTTAAATTTATTTTAAATGCATAGCTTTTCATAAATAGCAAGACGAATTGCTACATTATATGTCGTTAAAATGTTTAGTCATAATTTTACGGTAATTATGCATGTGCGTCACAGGGATTATTATTTACCTATTTAATTTAAGTAGTTGGCAAAGGAGGTCACAACAGTCTGTTTGAGTGTGACGTTATATTCGTAGTTAAGGATCTCTTAGAAATAAATAAAAAAGAAGAATCTAACTTAATAAAATTAAAAAATGGAAGCTGATTAATAATTAAACACAGTGACACAAGCTGTTTCAACATTGAAGTTACGTAACACGACCGTTTGGCTAATAACTTTACCATTCTATTTATTTTTGTGTGATTGAAAGTGACAATTGGTTACAACTTTCAGTAATAGGGAAATATTCTTAGGTACGTCATATGGTGTTTAAGTGATACCAGGAATACATGAAAGAGGACCCGTACTCTTTCATGTATTCTGGACTATGGAGTCCATGGAGGATTATGGAGTCCTTAAAATCTATATGTGTATATAATACACTTAGGTTGGGCACACAGCCAACACTTCATGCGTGGAGCAAACGCAGGACGACAGGCAAGCAGACGGCCAGGAGGTGAGGGGAGGGGGACAGGGGGCATCGCGAGGGGCTGCCGGGGGCAATCGGGGCGGGGGGAGGAACATGCTAAACTTGGTAAGGATTCCCGCCAAGCTTTTCAGCCGTGTGAAGTCGTGATATCAAACGCCAAGCTCTTTCGCCAAGCTAATCCCACCGAGTAATAATTCGAAGGTTAAATGCAATATCTGAAAATTGCTTACTCCGCAATTTTCAATTATTTCATTTAACGTTTGAAGTATTAGTCGGTGGGATTAGCTTGGCGAAAGAGCTTGGTGTTTGATATCACGACTTCACACGGCCGAAAAGCTTGGCGGGAATCCTTAACTAGTTTTGTTTTGGGGTAGATATCAGTAATTTTTGGTCCAAATTGATGAAATCCCTTTTCTTCTTAGTAATAATGAAATAGAAATGCCAATCTAGTTTTATGGTCCATTTTTTTTTTTATTGCTTTTTTTTTTTGTTTTGGTTAGATTTTGAGGACAGCAGTAATCTTTTTTCATTTGATTAGCATTTTTATTAGTATTGCAGTATCTTCTTGCAAACGCACGAATTTCTTTAATTGCCAGTTTGGCATTGTGGCATAAAAACAATGTTTAAAATAATGTAAAATGATCAATTTGGACCTTTGGAGCGCCCTAATCCCTGAACCACATGACCAATTAGAAAGGTTCGTATGAAAAGGGCACATCTCCAGAGCAATACCTGTAAAATGAGCTAAGAACCAGATTTATTTACCGCATGGAAGAATTTATTTTCGTGATACAAAAAAAAGCGTTAGTAGTAAGAATTAGGCAAATATCACGTTATTCACGTCGTTTTTTCAACAAGAAAGCGTTAAGCTATGGGTGTAACAGTGACTTTTATGTTGTCAGGCAACAAAAGTCTCCCGTTCAAACAAGTTTCAGCCTTTTCTGTCGCATTGTTATTTATCCTCACATGCCTGTAAACAGCCAAACTCCCTTTGCTGTAAAGACACAACGTGTCTAGTGGTCGCTATGCTCATATATACATATTATCTGGATGTTACCTTTTTATCTTGGCGGGCGACACACTAGCAAGCGTCTTGATTTCTAATTATAAGATTGTTTCACTCTTCGTTCTTAACAGTGACTCCACGTCGACAAATTTTGTCGAATGAGAGGCTATGTTTAATTTCACGATGAACCTATGTTAAAAATTATACTGTTTAAGTTTTTGTCTCATTAATATGATGAAAATATCATTCGAATTATTTTGATTGGTTCACGGAAATCAGAACTGGCACAGAACAGCGTTACAATCTGCTAGAAGAGAAGAACGAGGCAGACTGAATTTAATCTTGTTCGTAATTAATTATTAATTTATTAATTATTAATCAACTATATCCCGAAGTCTCATAGAGAAACTTGCATGGACTACATCTGTATGGAAGAATATGCATTAGTAATTATAAGTATTTTTACCCAAAAAAAACAAATAAATGAATATAAAATACTAAATTTTAGCCCTTTGAGTCACATCAAACAAAAATTGTGACAGCTTCAATGCGGGCGAAAGCTTAAGTGCCGTGGGTTTTTATGTTGGGGCCCTGAGGACCCCGAGCAGAACAAGCAGCAACATCTCAGGGGTCAGCGTCTTCATCTCAAAATGAACTGAAATCTGACGCGAACCCAGTGACTGACTTAATATAAGTTACGCTAAAAAAAAAACCACTAGAATTAAATCGCGTCTGAAGGGGATGAATAACAAGACATCATAAACTGTAAGTATTGAATCTATCTAGAAACAAATGTTTTACAGGAAAATACTAAGACGATATAATACTAACCAACTCCTAAAATGATAAACTAAAATTTATTTCTTAGCAAACCATTCTTTAATTCTGGGGTTTAATTTGGTCAAAGTTATATTCAAAAAGAGAAACTAATTACAAGAACCGAGTCACACCTCTCGGTCCCGTGCTAGTTCGCATCGGTTTCCTAGTAGTCAATCTGTATAACTAAGATCGTAATATTTGTTTGTTTGTTTGTTTGTGTGTCCGCAATGTGGGAATCTTATCTTTATCATTGAAATCCGCAGTGGGAATCTCAATAATCCTTATTCTATTGAAGTCCGCAATGAGAATCTCGATAATCTTAATTCTTTTGTTTGTATGTGCGTCTATCATTAGAACTGTCTGTATCTATCTATCTATATATAATTACACAAGATCCGCAACGCAGCCATCTGCAGCGCAGCAGCAAGCAGGACATACGATGCCATCTCCACCATCTACCGACGGAAAGGCAAATTATAAGAGTAGCAGCCAAGGCCCGCTGAGATAGTAGCTGCGCCCAGAACGCAACGGCCAGCAGCGCGAACATACGATGCCATCTACCGGCCGAACGGCAAATTAAATGGGGGGGGGGGGGGGGGCAAGACGACGCGGAATGAGCTAGCGACTCCGCTAGTAAGTAATGATTCGATTTGTGTTTTTCAACAAAGAGGCGCAGTACTGATGACGTCATATATTTTTTTTCCAGTCACAATATTTTCATCAAACAGGATTTAGGCCTCTATATATCTTATCTCCTGATGTAACCGAATGTAATGAAAGCTTGGGCGACTGCTAACGGGAAATCGCAGTATTTTCATGCAACCGGGAAATCCCAACAATGCTGACTGGCCATATACGGGGGGGGGGGGTGGCTGCCCTGTAGTACCTACTAACATTGCTTTGTTGAAATAAGATACAAGAGATGTTGAATGAACGGAAAACGGCCTTGAAGAACTGGGACATTCAACTCAGTCAGCTTTGTGACAAAGGATGGTGCACAAATGCAGAGTTACAACGAGGACATTCCCACGTCTTACGGACATTCATGCATTTATAATCTTCTGGTAATACCAAGATAAAAAAAACCTGATATTGTTCAAGGAGGTTGGCGTTAATGACCAAGTTGTCGACGCGCCATTAAGCCTCATCCCCCCCCCCC
>JAHWFP010060024.1:68418-99609 GCA_023313725.1 Lithobius niger | reverse complement strand
GTGTGGCTGCCCTATAGTACCTACTAACATTGCTTTGTTGAAATAAGATACAAGAGATGTTGAATGAACGGAAAACGGGCTTGAAGAACTGGGACATTCAACTCAGTCAGCTTTGTGACAAAGGATGGTACACAAATGCAGAGTTACAACGAGGACATTCCCACGTCCTACGGACATTCATGCATTTATAATCTTCTGGTAATACCAAGAGTAAAAAAAAAACTGATATTGCTCAAGGAAATCTTCATAGTTGGTCATCGCAATATTACTAAACTGAAGGCAATGGAAACCTCCCTACATAGTGATATTTTTTTTTAAATAAATATTTTTTTTTAAATATTTTTTGCTTCGGTTATCTGAAGCAAATCTGAGCCAAATCCGTAGCAAATCTGAACCAAATCTGAACCAGCTCAATAGTGAACTTTACTAGACGTATTAAAAGGAAAAAGAATAAGGCATAAGAATAAGGGATCTGACAAACCAAAAAAATTGTATCCGGGAAACCTTCGATCACCACAGGGGACCTCAATAATGTCCAGAACAGGACATAATATACCCTGTAGTTGCTGAAGAAAGCTGGCTATTTTTCACTGTACCCTGGCTGAAACTGACTGGCAGAGATTTTCAAGGAAGTCATCAACCACATCAACTTCTTCAGGAAACTAGAGTGAGCTTCGCCAACAGTCATCCGTAAGGAATTCCAATTAATACCCTAAAATTAATGCAGAAATAGCAAGAATGGTCATTTTTTGTTCACTTAACTGCAATACTGGATGACATTTTTACTATTTGTAATAATATGTAAGATGTTGTGGCAATAAAACGCAGCTGCTTGAAGGTGTTCTATTATTATTTGATATAGGATTTCTGTTGTACAATAGTTAAAAAGAAAAAGATCTGCTGTTAAGAAGACATAAAGAAACTGCGGTCCACGAAAACTACGACGAGAGTTTATTAAACCTATTATTAAACCCATAATAGGTTTAATAGGATTAATAATAGGTTTAATAGGCTTAATAATAGGTCTAATCGGTTTAATAATAGGCTTAATAACCTACTATTAAACCTATTACATAGTTGTATTTTCAGTAGCGGCAGACTGCAACCACGTTGCTTTCGTTTTCTTTTCATTTAAAACTAGGGCAACCCCCAATATATAGCCCTGCGTGTAAGCAGCAAAATCTTCAAGAAAACTGCACTTTATGAGGATAACACAACATCCCGTGTGCTTCATGCCCACACCCATGAGAAACTTTTAGGAAGGGGTCCACCCTGAAAAATCTGTCCAAAAAGCAACATGGCGGCCATTTAGTTCTTGAAATGGCCACCACACATAAAAAAAATTCCAAATCAAACTAATGTATGTAGTGTCAACTTTTGCTACGTTTTAAGGTCTGCCGAATTAAAAAAAAAATGCTCTAAAAAAGGTGCCAGAACTCCACACGACGAGGTATGCAATATGGCGGCCAAAATGGCAGCCAAAATGGTGGCAAAATCCAAGTGTTTTTCGTAATTTTAAAATACACATATTAGGTAGAGGGAGATTTTAATTATTCCTCAAAAACGTGAGTTTGTTTGCAATGACTAGTAACTAGCAAACACCAGGTCAAATCCGAAGTGTAGTGTGTTCGTAGTTAGAGGCTAAGTTATGGCTGTTTCTCTATTTTGTATAGCTCTACATTTTTCATCAATTCACCGTAAGTCACATATTTAAAGTGATACGGTAGCAGTTCTAATTAAGATAAATGGATGCATTTAGACTTAGATATCAGGTAGCGATGCATATTTTCCGTAATGGATAATAAGAATGATTTATTGTAATTAGGAGCTAAGCTATGTCAGAGATGGTGTTATCCTCACAGAGGTTTTTGTTGCGTACACCTAGGACTTACATGGCTGGTTTTATAGAGCATTGTTGTGATCTCCCGTTTGCATGAAAATACTGTGACATCATTACATCTGCCAATTATTGTTGAAAGCCATTACAAGTAAAACACCACCGTATGCAGTCGTCCACCGCCCAGTCACTCAAGCCTCCTAGATTCACAAAAAAAAAACAAAAAAAAACTATGATCTTAATTAAATATATTCCTACCAAGGTAAGGCCTACCTAGACAATTTCCTTCTCGGCTTCACCTTATTATTATGTTTATTTCATTATTTCTGTGAAGGACTACATACTTTCATTCAAATTTTGTCGACATGCGTAAGCCTAGATTAATAATAGCAGTTGTTGGGAGTAATTATTAATTGCATGAAGACAAGCATATTGCCATCATCCGCCCTCGAACAGCTATTGATCAGGCGAAGAGCAATATTATCGACATCAAACATAATAACATTTTAATGCCGTTAGGCTTTCATCAAATTAATGTAATGGGGGGGATCAGATGGAACTAAATGTTGAAACATGCTCTGCGTGTCAGCTGAGATTCACATTTGGAAATTTAACTTATCTTTGCAACCATTTAAAAGCTGTCGTAATGTTAATAGACTCCATAACACAACGACTAATTGAAAGTTATTTTGTTAAAACGATGCACTAAAACTGTTCTCAACCGTGATTTAGTTACACTCGGTGGAAGATTCACTAGCGAATTTACAGCAATGGAACCCATCGCCCCAAAAGGGGATGCAGAGCCCACCCTATTAAAAAAAAGAAGGGGGGGGGGATTGAGGCTTAATGGCGCGTCGACAACTTGGTCATTAGCGCCAACCTCAGTCACAGTGCAGTGGTCCGGGTTGCCACTGCACCACACATTACAGAGATGTTATTCAACCCCTAATCTAAATCTTGTCATACATCTGTACCTCCTGCAAAAATTGAAAAACACCGGACAGGAGGACAGACTTATCACCCAATTGACGCGCAATGTCATGCGGAAGATGGAAACGACGACGAACACCATCAAGATGGTGACAAACTACAAGGAAGTGCCGGACCGTAAGTAGCTGTCGATACCAAGAACATTCAGGAGGGTCAAGCCCCCGCAAAAGGAAACAGTGAGTATTGCGAGTGTGCCCAACGCGCAAACGGGCCAACACCACCTCCTCACGGCGACTGCGGCGACACGCCGAGTGCCATTCCTCAACAGTGCCTTTAATAGCACGCAAAAAAGAAGGTTTGGCCTTCCCCTACCCAAAACTTTTCAAAATTTATTAATATCGTGGTAGGATAATATTACTGCAAACGAAGAAAACAGTCTGCATTAAAGACTGGTGTGAGGATACAAGATACACTAATCTGAGAAATAAAGCAAAGGTAACTGCTCCGACTGGGACACGAACCCAGGACTTCCCGCTTACTAGGCCGGGCAGTTTAACCACTGCGTTACCGGGGCGGATACTGGCTGCAGGCTCCAGTCGAGCTAAGTTGCTGTTCATACTTTCTCAGAGGTGACCTAGAAGTCACAAACATACACAAGGAGGGACAGCAACATTGCTTCTTGGCCTCCACACTAGAAATAATGCGAGGCATAAATAAAGAATAAATCACAAGGAAGCAAACAGTCTTCATTAAAGGTTGGCCTTGTGAGGAAAATGTCTTTTCTTTCTTTCTCAGATTAGTGTATCTTGTATCCTCACAAGGCCAGTCTTTAATGCAGACTGTTTGCTTTGTTTACCCTTCACCTTGTGATTTATTCTTTATTTAATACTGCTGTTTGAGTTTGAATTTCAGCTAGCACTTCTGAAATTTCTACCATTTCATCCAACAAGGTGCAAATGTAGCCAGATGTTCTTAAAGTCTACACTGCGGATACCATCTTCTAAAACGTTAACTACAATGTTTTCCCCGTTCAACTTTCTCTCCCTCAACTTTTTCGAATATTTTTAAAACAAAGTTTTTCTTTTCAACTGTAAAAGAATCCTCTAACTTCATAGATCTTTCGTAAACCAATCAGAAGTCTAGCAGTGTTTCAGAAGTTTTATTTTTCAACATTTACACTGCAGAAAAGCACGCTGTTTATCAACCATGGCTCTCAACTTTAAATAAATACGTTTGCGAAACAGGCCTGTCTTTCTGAAAAATGTTTAAATTGAGATCTTACTCTCCCAATTTATTTAATACGACCGGCATTTGTTGACTGCATTTAAGTAATTTTGTAATATTATTTAAAGAATGTAACTCAAAGATCTTGTATGGCACTTACAACATAAAAATATCAAAGCATATGTTGCTTAAAAGATACAAACGAACTGATACTATAGAGTACATTAAAAGAAAAATAAATATACATGAAATAGCAAAAGGGTACTAACACAATCATCAAAATTTAAAGGATTAATAAAAAAGAACATGTTTACATTATTCAAAAAGGCTGTGTATGACGGTTAAGGTTAGTTCAGTGGTGCCACAGGGAAAGTGGCATCCCCCCCCCCACTACTAACTGACATATTGTTTTCATGACTTTTTTAATCAAGTTTTTTTTACTGGCTAGCCTATTGGGGTTGGGGGGGGGGGGGGGGGGTAGGAGAACGAAGTTCCCCAAACAGTAGGCCAGCCAGTTGTAAGAACCAGAAGTTGGTGGTATTATTATCAATACCCTTACCACAAAACTAATGCTACAGAAGCTCGTCTGCAGCAAGCCAATAAAGTTAGAATCCCAGTTGGTTTCAACAATTTTCAAATTACAATTTTGTCTGAAATCTAACAGTTATTTTAGGTTGCAGTTTCATAATAAAGTTCAAGAATTAAAATAAACTTCAGACATGGCACACTAAATAAAAGCAACAATAATTGCTTGCTGGTCAACAGTCATATTCATATTTTCATACTTGATCAATTTTTTAAACCTCTCCCCCTTTCAAATTTCGAAAAATGCTATATTTCATAACATGATTATTTGGCACTCAAATAATCGGCCTACAAAATATGCAACTTTTCCTAACATTGGAAGGAAGAGGGTGAGGAGAGGAGCTCCTCATAGTCTTTGGGAGGGGGTACGGGTACCTCTGTTTACTAATCAGTTCTTTATTTGCCATTTTATAAAAGCACAGATTGTCAGCTTTGATAGCTCTAGTGATAATTTATTGCCTGTGGTGTAGTTTGGTTTATTATAACTGTTTTGAGTTATCTTAACTGGCTTTAAAACTGCCTTAAATTATTTTATCACTAGCCATTTTAGAAGGTTAGAATAGTCTAGACTACGTGAGTAAAAGGCCTTTGTGGCATGCCACAAACCCATCACCCGTAGGATTACCCTTTTACACAGTTTTTATTGTTTTTTGTTTTTTTTTGTAAAGCCAAAAATCATTATTCAGAACCCGTAATAACTTTCTGAACGCACCGTGTTGTTCCCGTCTTTCCCTTAATCCCAAAGGCTGTCGTATTGCCGCAAAACCCTCCTACTACCCACCTTTTGGCTATAATAATTGCAATTCGAAATGGTTATTTTATGGTGGATCAGTATACGCGGATCACGAATTTGGCCGAAGAATATTCACCATTTATGGCGGCGTCACGAATTTACGACGGGCAATACACGGTTTTCTTGTTGACGTATGTGCCTGAGTGGCTTGATAATACTTTATTGCTAGGGCAGTTCTATGATTCCTTTATGTTGCACAGCGTTAAGATCTCTAAAGCGCACGTTACACACCCACAGGCAACATGTCCTCTAACTTCACAGTCATAACAAAGGACTTACGGTGCAGCGACCTTTCATTCGACGCGCGCAGTCAACAACGTGCCTCGCACCAGTTGGAACTTTTATATCCATATGTATGACGTCTGTACCTAGAAACGTCATCGAAAAGCTAATGAGACATCCCCTTCTCGACGGGGGACCTTATCGCAAAGGCAAAAATGGAAGTGATTCAATGATCGAGTCTTCTTGTAGTCCGACTTAGAGTCCCGACTCGACCAAGGCAGCCTGAGTTTCAAAGCCCAATTTGGAACCTTGACGACAATGTGGAAGACGGAAAAGAGAAAATGAAGCTGATAGTGCGAGAGTACGCGAAGCAAGGCAATCACCCCAATTTGGCTAATCCACGTATCTCGCTACCATTCTCCCTTGCCCTTTATGGGATGGGTAAAGAGGGAAATAAAAATCATACCCCCTATACCCCCATGTTGCCAAGAAGACTGTTTACGCTCTGATTTACTGCCATCTTTCCACGGAATTCAGCGAGCCCCCTTTACGATCTTGTTTACCTCCTCGTTCCTCTGAAAAGTTAAATAAATGGGGGGTTTCTTTTCCGTCGGCTGACTAGCATTATCGCGTCCTCATCGTTCCTTTATTCGTCTTGGGTAATATTTTATAATATTAGAACCATGGGTGATGCGTACGCACACTGGTGCTTATATCTATTTTCTCCCAACGATGAACTGACTAAAAAAAAAAAAAAATCTTAAAAAAGTCTTACACATATTCTCTTCTTTGGTAAACAAATTCTTTCTCCAGCCATCACTTTATGTGATAGAATTCGAAAACAACATGCAAAGCAATATGCAAACGAGGCCAGACGGAAATGCGATTATTATTCTTATTATTTTTCTTGCTGGAAATGTAGTCCTGTTTTGCATTCAAAAGCTTATTACTCACAGACATGTCATATTGGATGGATCTGATATTGCTGTATCATCACGAAGCTCATGAATATCCTTTTTCAACTTGAAGAGATCGAGCAATGTAATTCACATATAGTAACGAAAATGTTACCAAATGGATGACTCATGTATATTATTTCCCTTCAACTGGCTTACTGAAAATATGAATTATGATGACCTTGCACAAGTATTTACAGTTCCTGATTTTACTCAGTGACATACGAGTTTCAAGTTCTGTATTTTCTCATGTAATTTTCTCAAGAGACCATTGGAGAACCAAATACAGTTTTTGTTTTAACTAAGTAAACTCAGTAAACTCAAATAATCACTTCCTTGAATTTGAAAACAATTAATATAAAATATTCAAAAGGTACTAAATCGGTAAAAAAAAAAAAACTAAACCGTAAACAACAGAATATTACGATTCACGGAAAAGAAAAATCGGAAAATTGTGTAAAACGCTGTTAATTATTATACAAACAAAAATTTTAAGTGATGTTCCTTACATTCCTGAAATTTTCTTATGTCCTGCTTTGGACTTTACGTTCTACGGATAGAGCCATGAAACTGCAGAAAAACTACTAAGGAAAAACCACCCATCATGGCGTTCAATAACCGCAAATATATGTCATATTATGGCGTTTGGTAATCTAGAAGAAACAAATTCAAGTCACTCTCATGTGGAGCCTTAGGCACGTTATATGAAGGCTGTGTTCCATGCTCAGTCACAAGTGAATTATTTCATCTTGATTGCCCTAATTTGATGTAAAGTTCCGGTCAAAAAAAACGCCTTCGTTATACGGAAGAAGTAGCAGGATTAATGTATGTGACTCTGAACGAAAATGTTGATATCTTGAAAACTACTGGACAGAATTGAATGAAACAAAATCTGGGGTGCTTATTATGCTATCAGCTATATTAATATACGTATTATATGTAATGGTACGTATCCAAATATAATTGGCCGAGCGAGCAGCACGAGTTGATAACTAATAATATATCTTATAAATTACTGGATAGAATTGAATAAAACAAAAACTGGATTAATTGTTATGATATATGCTATATTTCTATACGTATGACATGCAACATGCAGCAGAAAAATATAATATGCAATTCAGTCTTTGTTTCATGAAAATCCTTTCACTGGTTTACGAAAAATATCATCAGCTATCATTAAGTTTTTCTCGCTCGGCCAATTATTTTCAGTCAGTTAACGTAGTATTTAATAAGGGTAGAAACACAGTAGACAATCTAATAAGCAGTTCAGTTTTTGTTTCACGAATTTAATTTTTCTTGTTTTACTAATTTTAAAGCTTTAGATTTTTTTATTGGAGCTTTATAACCTGCTCTTTACGTTTTAAATTTTCGTGTGCATTAATGCAGCTGGTTTTTATGTTGTCGCTTTGTAGTGTACCAGTGTAAAAGAATGAAATGTAACAGTCAAGACAACAGAAGCCATATTCATATTTCCGATTTAACCATATTTTGACTCAAGCAGACTACTGTAATTGTATCTATTAGACAGGGCGCATCTATTAGGCACCATCAGCTATGCTTGAAAGCCTCTCCAGCTAATCTGTCATGCCAACTATACGTCAGAACTGATATTGGCTTTTTAAACTTACTTCCTGTTTTTTTTTCTTTTTCGGAATAAGGGGGGGGGGAGTATTATCTCGAGACTTGGGCACAATAGCTGGAGAATACCGACTATCCCGTAGAAATAATGCTAGGCTTGACATAAATTTTTCCCAAGAACAAGAACAACATTTTTTGCATTGTGGTGTTAACGCATAAAAATTATCATGAAAAGTTCTATAAGCAGCACAATCTCAATAATGCATTCACTTACTCAACTCCACCCACGTATAATTTTTGAGATTTGAAAGGAACCACCCTGACGGATTTTATCCGGAATCAATTGAAAAAAAAATTAATTTGCCCTACTTTCAAGCAAAACTTCAGTTTGCCAAAGCTACATCGAAATATATATAAATTAAAAAAACCAACAAAACAAAAAAAAAAATATGCAGTGTTAGAAAATGTTTCGTAAGCTCTTTTTAACCAAGGTGTGTAAGATTAAAACATTTTACTGCTAGCTTTTAAGATCTTGCTTACATGGCCAGATCGCAGCTACGTGTCAGCATTGTGCACCAGCATCCACAGTGATAGCATGAAAAGCCAACCTAGCAGAATTCGAATAGGCCACAAGCCTAGAGTGGCACAACAAAAAATAAACAAATATAATATAGAAGTTACAGGTATACATGAGTTGCTAGTGTCGTTCGTTACAAAATTGTTCTTCGGCACTTTTTTGCAAAGCTCTCGTCTTGTCTAGCTATCAATTGTTCTAAACAACTTTTCATCTTTTTTATTATTTAAACTATTTCTTTTAGCCCTGTCATCCTTTTCTGTGGAAACTAATGCTTGTACAGATAAACCGTCTAACTATATAATACACTGCGCAGCCATCCCGATCATCAAAATTAGCTTGATATTTTACGGCAATCGAACCTTTTAATTAACTTCCTTTGCAACGGTAGGTTGTGACCGTACTTATCTCCCAGCTTGTCAGTTTATTTTCGTAGATCTGTCTGTAAAATATATCATGTTACCTACCTACACGTCAGTTTAGACGTGTCCCGGTAGCAACGTCAAAAGGTTGAATTGTATCTGTCGTGTAGGCTTCACGCGGGTTGCTGTGAGTCGGGGGGGAAAGGTCAAATGACGACTCGTCAAATGTAGAGTATATTTATTGTAGCGTATTCATATTCCACGATTAGAATGCTTTCAAAATTCAACAGTGATTTTTATTTTTTTCCCTAAGTTCACGAATTTTCAAATATCACCAAGCAATTGTATCTTCCCGTTCAGTGAATGACGAGCAGCATAGTTGCATTGCAACAGTATGTGACACAACACTGATTTCGAAAATTCACCAAGTGGGAATTACTATTTAATTCGCCAAACGGTTCAATGCAGCTGTCGTATGTTTCCGCCGGTTGAACGAAAATTAGCCGTTAGTACCCTATTTTAAAATTCACAAAAATTTAGTTCAACTCTATAAAATTCCAAACACACCTCCAATGTCGTCCCTTAACGGAGCTCCGACTTGTAATTTAACGAGAATAATACCTACTAAAATTGGGGAAAAAAACACACAATGGTCGAAAAACGTTTTGGGATTCACTTCATCCCGTTATCAAGTGCTTTAAAAAGTGAGGAAAAATCACGTGTCAAAGTCAAGGCACAATCTTCTAAATATGATAGAAGTCCTCTTTCCAACGTAACTAAAGCTATTAATTTCTCCGTTCCTATTCAATATATTGTGACCAAACTTGGCCAGATAGTAGATAGGTATGGAAGGTATGTTTATATCAATTTTTATGGATTTCCTTGCAAGAGTAGACGTACGGAGCCACAAGTAAATTTGAAAACTGTTCATTTCTTGTTGTTGTGGTTGTTCTTGTTCTTGTTCTTGTGTAACAAGGTTTCATAAAAAACTACTGCACCTACCTAAAATCTGAAATATTATCTAGGCCAGAAATTTCCCTGGGCTTCATCCTCACAGAAACCACTTTTTCGATTGGTCCAGCCATTCCGGAGTTACAGGTCTCTGAACGATCATTTTGATTGTTACACATTGTTTTAACCATTGTGATTAGGGAACAATGCCACTCGGTAAACTCCATATCCATTCTTCGTGGACGTGGTATGTCTTTGCTAAAAATTCGATTGTTGAAGGTAGGCAGTGTCAAAGACCAGTGCGGCAGTGACAGTAATCACGTTTTTAGGGACTAATCGGTGTAGTTGTTAAGTATTTGTAGTGTTGCGTTTGTAATTTGTAATTAGCTATAGTACAGGGCGCGTGGCTCAGGGCCACAACCCTTAATAAATAAATTGAAAGAATCCGTGTTTCAGCTAAGCGATATACATTTAAACCAAACTAAGCTACGTTGTTAATTTCGAGCTCGAAATTGGCAGCTAGAAACGATAGAATGGCGTATTTATTTCGCAGATGCAGACTTTCACAGATGAGTTGAATTGTTTCAAAGTGGCCAGCAACAATTGACTGCACGCATAAAGCTTTGTAGCGCGGCGTCATAGCTGTAAAAAAGGTACACGGATTACAAACAAAAACGTCAAGTGTGCCGTAAAAAAGGGGGTTATATGATTGAATTTTTACTTGTTAAAATGTACACGGATAAAAATTGATGATTTTAAATTGAAATAATCAAATGTACAATTAAGAAAATTGCATCTGTTCAGGAGCTGTTGTGCTTAACCAATCACATATTTAAAACGTAAAGCATAACAGCACTTAAAGAGATGCAATTTTCTCAATTATACATTTGATTATTTCAATGGCCTCAATTTTTATACGTGTTCATTTTAACGAGTGAAAATTCAATCGTATATCCCCCTTTTTTTACGGCACACTTGACGTTTTTGTTTGTATATATGATTGGAGTCTTCTTCCCAGCATAACTAAAACTAATAATTTCTCCGTTCCTATTCAATTTATTTCGACCAAACTTGGTCAGATAGTAGATAGGTATAGAAGGTATATTTATATCAACTTTTATGCATTTCCGTGCAAGAGTAAATGTACGGAGCCACACGTAAATTTGAAAACTGTTCATTTCTTGTTGTTGTGGTTGTTGTTGTTCCTGTGTAACGCGATTTCAGAAAAAACTACTGCACCTATACCTAAAATCTGAAATATGATCTAGGCCAGAAATTAGCCTGGGCTGCATCCTGACAGAGACCACTTTTTCGATTGGTCGAGCCGTTCCGGAGTTACGGGACCCTAAACGATCATTTTGATTATTTTACATTGTTTTAACCATTGTAATTAGGGAACAATGCCACTCAGATGGAGGCTTTCAGAGCTGAGTTGAATTGTTACAAAGTGGCCAGCAACAATCGACTGCATGCATAAAGCTTTGTTCCGCGACGCCATATCTTAAAAAAAAGGTACACGGATTACAAACAAAAACGTCAAGTGTGCCGTAAAAAAGGGGGTTGTATGATTGAATTTTCACTTGTTAAAAAGTACACGGATAAAAATTGAAGATTTTTAATTGAAATAATCAAATGTACAATTGAGAAAATTGCATCTGTTTAGGTGCTGTTGTGCTTAACCAGTCATATATTTATAAAACGTAAAGCACAACAGCACCTAAACAGATGCAATTTGTCTCAATTGTATATTTGATTATTTCAATTAAAAATCATTAATTTTTATCCGTGTACATTTTAACAAGTAAAAATTCAATCATATAACCCATATTTTTACGGTACACTTGACGTTTCTGTTTGTAATACGCTTAGGTTGGGCAAGCAATCCTAATCGTATTATACCTAACCGTATAAGTCATCATTATCATTATGCACTACAATGAAAGAGAGCGTATAATGAAAGAGGGCGAGCGACCGACAATGTCAAACAAACGGATGTGGCCTGTAACAATCAGTAACAATCGAAATAGCCTTTAAATGCTTTAAATGCTTTTAGCCGACTTGAAGGGTTTCAAAGTTGGTTGAGTAACAATCACTGCATGCACGACCGTTGTTGGGCTTATTGCGCTTGGTATCAAAACGGAGAAACGGGCAATTGAGCGTCCTCCATTGAAAAATAAAATTTACTTCCATAACAAAACAAATCAGCAGGGGTCAAAGGGAGGGGAAGCAGGGATGGGGATATTCAGACCACACAATTGTGGAATCCGGGGCGGGGGGGGGGGGGAGGCGGTGCAGAACTGGAAAGGGGTTACCGATGAGGGAATGGGAAAATCTGACCAGACAATGGCCGAATGTAAGTGGGTAGACCGCAGGGGAGTCCGGAGGAGGAGACGGGCAGTCGGCGCCATTTTTATTCCATACTGCCCACTACAGTATTTCGCTCTGGTATGCGTGAACTGGCTAGACCGGCGTATGTTACGCCGGGGGTACAGCTAGTCTAATTTAAAAAGTAAAAAACTTAAATTTGAAATATAAAGGCGAATGTTTAGTAAACTGGAAGACCAGGAATGCAGAAACAGACATCGACCTCTCACCTGCAAATGCAGGTTCGAATTGAGGCTGAATGTGAAAGACCTATGCTATTCTTTTTAATAATTTTTAATTATAGTGTGCCTTGACCTTGATATGTGAGTTTTGTTTCTTTACTTTTTAGAGCCCTTGACGACGGGATGAAGTGAATTCCGAACCGTTGTGCGACCATTGTGTGTTTTTTGTGCAATTTTATTAGGCTATATTCTCTTTAAATTATCGTTTTGCTTTCTGCTAAGATTCTCCGAATCGTAATGAAACTTAAGATTGGAACTATTTCTTTGAGCGGATGCACAGGCGCTGGATTTGGAACCCTTACAAATATAATAGGGTTTATCTGGAGTTTTACACTTGTAAGGGGTCCAAATCAAACATACTCAACAGTAATGATTCGCATTTTTTTTTCTGTTATCACTTCCTTGTGTTTCTCTGGTTTCATTCTTAATATAAGTATAATCAATACAGGATCTCTGGATACAGTTTATACGATTTTTCCTTATTATTTCTTCTCTCATTAGTAATTCAATTTTTCTTTCAAATCCTAACTTTGCTAACGTGTCTTCATCATATCAGGTTTTATTTCTACTTAGCTTCTGTGTCCCCTCTATCATATAAGCCGATTAAAGTATATAAATATCTCCTTTTAGCATTTTATGTGTTGTACTCTCTTTATTGTTTTAATAAGGTTTTTAGATTTCTTTTTATCGATTCACTTTTACTTGAACTTATTTTTTTTGTACACTGCTTATGACTCTTAATGTATCTGTAATATTTTCTTCAGTTCATTTTCAAGTGATTTATTGTCTATAATGTTTTAAAAAGCCAGCAAGTGCACATGTATACATTAAAATACATTATAGCATTTTAATGTATACATGTGCACTTGCTGGCTTTTTAAAACATTAACTACTTTTAGTGCTTTTATTCTATCAATTTATTGTCTACACAACATTCGTCTGTATCCTTTATATCAAAATCTCCTTTCATTAAGGTCATAATTCCTCCACCGCTTTTATTGTTTTTCTTGTAATTTTTTTGGTATATCCCCATTCATATTCTGTTTCAATGTTTTTATGTTAATCGCTGTAAGTGTTACAATACACCAGTTTACCATAGTATGTAGATTTATTAGCTGCATCTAACTCCAATTTTGTGTTGTCTTTCTTTTACAATTCGATTAGTGAATTGTAAAAAAAATACAATTCACTAATCTGTTTTTCGTAGTTTCAACAAATCTTCTTCCTCCCGTATGGTTATTACGTATTGTTAATCTTT
The DNA here is from genome assembly GCA_023313725.1 of Lithobius niger. Taxonomy (NCBI): domain Eukaryota; kingdom Metazoa; phylum Arthropoda; class Chilopoda; order Lithobiomorpha; family Lithobiidae; genus Lithobius; species Lithobius niger. The sequence continues at coordinate 85,730 of JAHWFP010060024.1, read as the reverse complement.
TTCTTTCCATTATTCTGGCGCTCTGAACTACAAGTATTTATCCTTTTCTCATGCCGTAATCTTTGTCATCCTTAGCAAGGTTTTATTATCTGCCATCATAGCCATCATATTCTTATTTAGTATAGGCCTATTCCTTTTCTTTTTCCATGTTTGATCACAATCTCGTTTATTACGGACGTGACTGCTCGATAAAATACCAGTTAGATCGAAGCCAAAAGAACTAGCTACATTGGTTTATAACAAAAAAAAATGAAGAAATTACACTCGATATTTCGCTCTCTGCCTCTGCTGACTTATTATTGTATTGTATAATCAGTGTACTTGGATTGATTCTGTATCTGTTTGGTATTCTATGGGCTGCTTATATTTGATCATCAGGATTATCCGTATGATTACCTATTTGATCAACGTCACTTCAGTACAATTTTTTCCAAGGGTGTCTCGCTTTTTTGTTGTTCCCATCCTGTAGCCAGTGTAATTGCTTTGTTTTTAGAATTTCTTGCGATCATATTGTTCCTGACGTTTCATTTCAGATAATGTTTCCTGTCTGACATAGAGTCGAGGAAAACCTTCACGCAGTTTTCTCCTATGTGCACCTTTTTGAAAAATACCCTAGCTGTGGCAAAACTATTGGCTTGGTGTGTGTGATTAACTTTGGTGTATAATGTATCGTTTCCATCACAACCATATATCTTTGTTTTATTCTCTGTTCTTTTCTCAAGTATTGTTAATTTTTTGTTTCATATCTTCAGTTCGCCTTTTCAGTTCTTTGTTTTCCTCTTTCAAATCATCTTGTTTTTTTGTTTTAAAATTCTAGGGATTTAATCACATTTGCTAATTTTTCATTTGCTCCTATTATCTCGTCCAATATGTTTTCCATTCCGATTATCGTTGTTGCTAGTCCAACTTCACCGTATTCTTCTGCCTGTTTTTTCCTATTTTCTTCATTTGCAGCTATTTGTTTTTTTCTTCATCTGCAGGTGTTTTTGACTGTTCCTTTGTGTGTTCATTTTTTTTCCCTTAAATCCTTGTCACTAGTCAAATCTCCATCATTCATTTTTTTCGCACTGTCTTTTTCCGAAAAAGTTCTTGGTTTCCCACACCTAGAACATTTCCATTCTATTTTCTTCGTTCTTTGCCTTCCACGTTTTTTGCTGCACTCCTCCACAATGATAGGTTTGTATAATTGCAATTGTCACATTTCACACAGTCACCTTGCTTTCCTAATAATTGTTGCTCACAATAACCACATCTGCACATGTTGTCTCGTTATTTAAGTACTTTTCAGTTCACTAACAAGTCTTAGCAACGGGGCTGTAGAAAGGGGTCAAGGCGAGCAAGGCGCCCGCCTAGGGCGTCACCTTCTGGGGACGCAGCACCGAATTCCTGCCAGCGTGTAACCGCAGAAGTAGGTGATAAGCATACTTTTAACGGAATGCGTTCACATACGTTCACAACGCCGTAAAAAAAAAGATAAGATTGAACCTGGTTTAGTGTTCGCTCGCAATTTCCGGATGTTTTGTTAACCGGTTATTCTTTTTTTTTTTAATCTTTTAATGATCATATAATAGAGTGACGGAACTTGCCAGTCCTCGATTTGCCTGTTGGCCTTGGGCAGAGCTTACCTCCTGGCGCCGTTACACGATGGGCCTTGGTTCGTTGGGACATGGGACCCTCATATTATCATCCCCATCGTCCTGGCGTTTATCAACTTGACCCCTTAGGCTTGTCTTGCGTCTGATGTCCTTGTGCCCTCAGGTTCGTTTCCTCTCCCCGCTGCACTGGGCCCCTGGGGGCGATCAGTAGAATATTGTGGCCTCTTTCATTATATAAGAATTTGCTATGCAATATAATACAATATAAAATATTGTATATAAAATTGTGTGAAAGGCTTCCCACGCATTCGTGAACCTAGATTCTCGTGCTAGGCTTTCCTTTGGTTTTTTTCTCTCTTCTCTACTTTTGCTCGACCAACGCGGACCGATTTAGGGTCTGCTCTTCTGGCCTTATGCAGGTCGGGCCTATTCAAAATTAGGACTACTTTTCTGAAGGAAAGTCTGAAAGGTTTTTAGGCGAACGTTCGATAACGTCAACCACCGAAATGCTGTTAAGTCGTGGCAAGCCTTCTTACGTCCTTCATCCAACCATGCCATAAAAATAAACTCCAGATGCAACTGATTTCCAGCCTGGACATATTTATTTCCGTTTTTACAAAATTTAACCAGGAGTGCGACGCCATTCGACCGTAAATTCCAAATCCAACTCCTAGCCGCACTAATAACTGAAAACCTAAATAAAAAAAAAAGTAATCGTACATAATTTACAACGTAAAACTGCAGTGCGACTGTGCGAGGATTAATAAGGTGTTTGTTGGTAGTAGAGCAGAAATATATTTTTTTACGGATGGTGTCGCACGTAAGTTATTCAATTAAACATAACATAATAGTCAGTATTTAGGTATGTAATCCTCATCATAACGTTCATAAAAACGTTTTTTTATTCTCTTGAAATACGCAATCTGGGAGGGATGCCACTAAATTGGTTCGCCTTGGGTGTCGGGGGGTGGGGTGGGGGGGGGGCACCTATCAGTTGGTTCGCCCTGGGGGCCAAGGCCTCTAGGTACGGGCCTGCTTAGCAAGTGTTTGAAAGAGTTAATTACGCTGTTGGTTGTTTATCAGTCAATAAGTTCAATTGTGTACTTATTTTCAATTCGTTTTGATTTTATTTTAACATTTTCTTAGACCTCTTTCCAGTTTTTTACTTTTGTATTTTCTATCTAACATCATTATTCGTCGTTGAGTGCGTTTATTTATTTGTGTGTCCATCTACTCCGCTCGAAATAGTGGCGTCAAAAATTGGAGAACTGTGAGCAATGATTACAATTAGTATGCGTCGAAAAAATCAGTACATCGTTTTTGTGATGCTCTTGGAACCAAATAAATTTCATGAAGCATTGATCGACGCTAACAGAAATACGTCATGTCTAATATCATTATAAACGTATGTTTTACGTGTGTGTCCGTATGCGTGTGTGTGTGTGTGTGCCTCTACTCCTCCTGAACCAAGGTACCTACAAAACTGTGAGAAGGACCAAATGAAGGATAATTAAAATAAACCGTTAGGCCGATTTTATCACCCTTAAATACGCTAGCCTAGTAACACTGCAAAATAACGTCAAAGTTTTTTTTTCCTCACGACTTTTGTTCAAGACGTCATAGTTTGTTCATGCAATGCTTATTATGCCTGAACAAACTTTTCCGGATAAAACTGTGCCGTCATAAGCACTCATGAAATGCAGACGTGGTTAGAAATGTGAGGACGAACTGTGAGCAATAATTGCAATTAGTTTCCGTCGAAATAATCAGTACATGATTTTGTGATTTTCTCGGAATCAAAGAAATTACAGGAAGCATGGATCGACGCCAATGGAGTGAGCTAAGCGAATGATATGGCTAGTTATATTAACTATTATAAATTAAGTTAGAATTTTTTTATTTCCAGTAAATTAAAACTAATGGTCCAAAGGGTTACATTATGTATATATACAGGCTATGTATATAGATATATATAATTTAACCCTTTTGGAGCATCAGTATACTTTAAATCAACAATTATCAAACGTTAGTTAATAATACAATGGAATGTGGATTGTGCAGTACGGAGAAAAACTGAAGCCAAAAGCACATACAAGGAACAATAAATATCGTATATTTCCATACCAGATGGTGGCATGAACGCGATTTTTTCATTAGAGTACAATGAAATATGTACAACACCTTACATTTTGGTCTCCACATTTCGCAAGCTTTGTTAGACATTTTTGTAAAGACCAAAATAGCTAAGTGTGGGTTAAAATACACTTAAATAGCCAAACTTTCATTTTGTAAACAATTTTTAAGTGGTCTACTAGTACTGATTGCGTTATCAATTTTTTTTTTTGGTTTACTGGAGCTATTAAGTTAAGCACCTCCTTAGGTATAATATATTAATAATTTGTGAACATTTTTTACTTTTTTTAAAAAAATTTTTTACTTTTTCTAAACTTTTTTTTTACGTGTTTACTTTTTTACTATTTTTTTTTTACTTTTTAACTTTTTTACTTGTTTTTCCTTTTTACTGCTAATCCCGTAGCTTTTTGATCAGAGGTATTTTATATTGGATAGTATTTTCACCACGAAGGTATTCTTGTTTATATTTCTCCTTAATTCTGTTTTAATTTTGAAAATAGTGTTTAAGGATATTGTTGGAAGAGGCTGTGTTTGTTGCTTGTATTTTAGGGAGCACGAACCAAAGTTGGTTTCCTTCGACAAGGTGAAAATGTTGGAAGCTTCCGTACTTCAAGTACTACGTCGTCAACAATGGGCTACGAACCGCATCAAGACTCAATCAGTGGATACCATAAGAAGCGTGACGTCATCAAGGAGCAAGCTGTTATGGCGAAGCAAGCTGTTGAGCTTGAGAAGACTGCGCTTCCCCCCAGATGCCCACTGGCAGCTCGTCTAACCTTCTTATTGCAAAATGTTGTTATGGCAACCGGCCAAATTTGCGATTAGCCTTCATTAGGGCTGTTGTCATTCTGTACCTTATAACGTTTATACTACTAAACTTCGTTCTTCCTATTTACGTCTACTTTATTTCTACTGCCCGCACACGCCCCTAGTCAGTTTAAAGTACCGCTCATTAATTTAACAGCCTACACATACATAGCTTGCTTGAAATTTTCCTCTGATGTGGTTACGTCATTCTACATACGTAACATTAACAATAATAATATAATTCCTAACTTCATTGATAGTAGGGAGCAACATAGGCCACGGAATTCAAGCTGTTCAAGTTCACGAGAATGCCGAGGAAATTCGAGTCCGGATCTAGACGAATACAAGCGAAAAGGTAACTAAGTTCTTCAGGCTGAATTTTGTGAATTATCCTAATCAGCCCATGAACACAAGCCACACTGTTTATCAGCAGCCGTAGTTTACCAGTATTTGATAGTATTTTAACTGTCATAGTAACCTGACGTTTTGAAAAAGGCTTAGCACCGTTTATGAAACTATTTTAAGCTAACTAAGATGGTTTAGTTACGATTTCGCATCTAAGCATTTGTATTTCAACCGTGAAGTGTCAGTTGGTCGTTGCATAGAAAGATGTCTTGTCCCTAGTTAGATTATAACTTGCTTGGATTAGCGAAACAGAATTTCTTCCCTGTTTGGGAAAACCAGTATTGAATGTGACAGAGCCGAGTTACGTTTAATGAGGAACACAATAACCATAAATAATCTGTGTTTAGTACTTTAGAATTTAAGAGACTCGTTTAAAGTCCAGGTTTTTCTCTTGTTCTCATTCTCAGGCTGTGGATTGAAAAAGTTCACGAGCATGAATCAGTATTAACAACCGTTTTTATATGTTTAGTCATATGCTGTCTTAATTCATAAACCATGGAGGTTTTCGCCAGTTTTGTGATAACAACGTTTTCTTTTAAAAAGCGTGTTTTGTGTACGCATTTTTTGTGGTAGCTGAAATATTGATGTCCGTTATGAATTCAATGGTATAGAAGCATAGTGAGCTTCGAGCTGTTTACATACATTGGGCGAAGCTAAAATTGTAAAGCGTACCGTGTCGTAAGAAAAAAAGGATTTACTGGATAAAATGGTGATGGTATTTGCATTAATATGAATAATTCCTTAAATTTGTTGACTTGAAGTCAAACGAATAACAAAAGTTTGTAACCGATTCATAGGTTAAGATTGAGGTTTTTATTTTACGTAAATATAATAGAATATTAACATAATGAAAGTAGGTGAGTGTCAATGTTTTTTTTCATTTTACACTCAGATAAACTCAGTAAGACGTGGATTAATGTAAGTATTACTTAACACTGTTGGGTTTACTTCTTTGGATGATGAAAGTCAGATTTAGTAAGTTTCGTCATTGTACTGCCAAACGAAGAGTGTACATCCCATTATTTTTCCCCACCCAATCCCGTCACGTTGTCACATTTAGGGACCGGTCATTATTTATGCCTGGGGGGGGGGCGGAGGAAATGAAAATGTGACCACTATCACATTTTCGATGACCACCTCCCCTTCCAGGCCCTGAAAAATCTTGACTCCTCACCAGTCAAGGTCCGAAAATAATGGGCCCCCCCCCCCCCAAAAAAAAAAAATAATAATGCATTTTCGTATACATATCGAGACTGTCTGCAGATGATTTTCTGTAGCCAGGATTAGTGCTGTAGCGAAATTAAGTAGCTCTCCACCACACCGACAGTAACCATTAGTTGTAAAGAAACGTGCCTCGTTTTTAACGAAAACACACGTTGCGTTAAAAATGTTTTTTTTAAATATTTCTTACACCCATCTCTTGTCGAGATTCATATGAGTATGATGAACACACTGTGTGCTTGCATGCCCCCATTCATAACATAGTACACACCTGAAAGACAAAAGAAGCCAAGAAGAAACCAGGTGCCAAGGCTTTTCTACAAAGTTCTTTGTAAAAAAATATACGTGCAGTATTGGTACTAATAGCTTCAAACCCTTGTAAACACTCACATCATGGTAAGTCTGGGGGGGGGGGTTGTCAGAGCTGAGGCGTTTGGGGAAATTTTGACTGCTGAAAGTGCCATTTTTGAGGTCAAAAAGTGACTTTCTGTTCCAGTTTGGTCAGTGTGTTTTTTACCCCACTCCCTTGACGGGGGCCTGAAAAATGTATGACCCCCCCCCCAGAGAGGGTCCCCAAAACTCATGAACCCTCCCAATTTCCTCGCCCCCCCCAACGATAAATAATAACCGGTCCCTTAGGTATTGTTCTATGTCCCGTGGCATGATCGTATTTCTGTGTACAGAGTTTTTGACGCGAAAGAAAATTACAGTCAAAATCTCTACTCATAAAAAAAAAGTTTATTTTTTTTTCGTATCCCATTGAGCGGAGCGAGGAGACTTTTCGTATTCAGGCTAGAACCGACATTACGAAGATTGTTAACGTCTTCTTCTCAGGTACACGACCGTCCCAAATCAGCGACTTTTTTTAGTCTTCTGTTCAGCCGAAACGGCTGAGAAGACTATCGCAACGAATTTGTCCGTCCGTTCGTCGTTCGTCGTCGGCTTTTTGAACTTCAGAACGGTACCAAATAGAGGCAAACGGTTTTTAACCATTAGATTCAGCGACCAAAAATTAGAGAGAAACATGGCAAATTAAAACATCGTTGCTTCCTTATTGGTAAAAGGATTTCTCGACGTAACTCAGTGAAATAATAACATTTTGATCTTCGCATCGATAGAAGAACTAAGCAAAAGCATCAACAGTAAAAACAATGGGGTTTCGTTAACGGCACATGCTTCATTTAAATAGTCTCGACACCGTGTTACTTGTATGAATAGGCCTACTCTCTAACCCAATAAGCCATTAGCTGCTATACTTACAAAATTAAAAGCAGGAAAAATTAGGCCTAAAAAGCTCAACAAGTAAGCCTAAAATGTAAAGCTAGGCTTAAAAGCTAATTGCGATGGTTACTGCTAAATAAAGTATGTAGTAGAGAGCGTTGTTGCAGTGTGGGATTGAGGTGTGCGCCTCCACATTTTCGAAAGTGGTGAAAGTGCACAGTAGAACATTTGCGACTAGGTAGTTGCGGCAGCCGTTTCTTTTTTTCTTAATTAGTAAGGTCAGGAGCGCTATAAAGGAGAGGCCGTAGGGCTGGACGAAGCGTCCATGAATAATATTACCACATGTTCCAACTGTCGCTCTGGTTAGCGACCTCATGAGACCAAATGTGGAACTACTGGCCATAACTGATTTCTAAGACAACCCACGTTAAAAATAACCTGGGAATAGGTTTTAACGCAATAGATATGTGCGAAATATACCAATTAGGTCAGGCATGCAGCACTTCCGCATGTAACAGAGTTCCACGAGCGTGAAGCGTGGTGAACCCAGTGCCGCAGTTTGGAGTTAGGCACAGGGTGCAAGGCACCCGGGCCCAGGAGGCAGGGGGCCCAAAATTCACCAGTTTGGGGCCCAAATAAAAAAAAAATTCACTACGTTTTGGTTGGGGTTGGTAGTCACTTTGCTCTTAAATTTATTTATTTGTTGAGTGAGGAGGGCCCAACATTTTGCCCTTGCAGTCCTCCTTGGAAAAAGCTAGCTGCGGCACTGGGTGAACCCGATGGCTTCTATAAGCCAAGGCCGACTGGGATAGATAACACGTGTTTGCTCTCCTGACTCAGCGCCAGTTCACGCGTGTGCCGGAAAGCTGACGACTTTTACTGTTGCTTGGCAAAATACGATTCCGTCGACGATGAATCAACTGATGAAGAGCCAGAAAGCAAAAGCTACATCTTCTCTGCCAGACGACCTGGTGACAAGAAGTGCTACAGAAGCGAAAGATACAACATGGACACTTCCGACGCGTATGCAGTTATTAAATTCGAGTATACGGTAGCATCGACAGAACAAACTGTTTGGAGGAGGCGAGAAAACAATGCGATTGTCATAGCCACCGCGCCACCCACCCACCCACCTGCTACGATTCTTCACCAGCTTGATTGGAATTTTGAACACTTCAAACGTTGTACTGAATTCGGCATACTGATTGATCATTCCTGGTAGATGCCATTGTTTGTGCAGACATTGCATGTAGGGTCTCCATTACTCCCCATTGTTGAAATAGAACTACGATGTCTTGTTGGAGCACGTTCGTAAGCTATAGATAGTTTGAATGAGGTAAGTTTCCCACGAAACAATGCTAAATCGTAACAATGGAGTTTTCGTCCAGGAAAAAGACGGGTATCATTGCTTGTGTGGTAACGAAGTGTCCATTATTCAATGTCCAATCTATATATATAATACGCTTAGGCTGGGCAAGCAAATTCATCATTATGCACTACAATGAAAGTCGGGCGAGCGACCGACAATGTCAAACAAACGGATGTGGCCTGTAACAATCGACATATTGTTTTAATAATGCTAGAGCTCTTAGAGCCGACTTGAAGAGTTTCAAAGATGGTTTAGTAACAATCTCTGCATGCACGACCGTTGTTGGGCTTGGGTATCAGGACGGAGAAACGTCTTCATTGAAAATAGACATTTACTTCCATAACACAAATCAGCAGGGGTTCAAAGGGAGGGGGAGCAGGGATGGTGATATTCAGACCACACAATAGGGGAAGACTAGACCGGCCGGGGGGTACAGCTAGTACTATAAAATTCAGCAGTATTTTCGGTTGAAACTGCTTCATGGCTTTGTATTTTTTACTTTAAGTTTTCATTTACGTGGAATTTTGAGTGGATCCTTTTCTTGCGTTACTGAAAAGCATTTGACATATTTATTATTCTAAACGTGATGCTTTTCCACTTTAAAATAATCGGAATGTCCTATAGTATGGGCAGAAAGTGGGCACGGAAAAATAAGTGGAGAGAAGAGGGGACATTCATCCTTGCCCACTTTTACGTAGTTGAATCGACATTCTTCTTAACCGAACAGTAATAAGACACACAGTCTGCTACATCGACTTTAACGTCGTTAATACATCCATCCCCCTATTACTCTTGTATTGTTTTCAGATAACTCGAGCTCCAGAAATTGCTTCATGTCAGCGATCAACCTTACCGATTTTCTTAAAATTTACGGAGCTATACGTCGCTTCGGTTTCGGCTGGCAAAGTGAACGTAGGCAAAGGCATCCAAAGCGGAGATCTGATCTTGATTGATGACTAGCGGCCCGCAATTTGTTGCTGCATAAAACATTCAACCGCCGGGTTTGTTGTAATCTCAACTCATTTAATTTCGCTCGTTGTTGCGTGCATGTAGTATAAATGAGTAAATCATTATTGACTTGGCCGACAGACACGGCAGCATTGCATCATGCAGTACCCTTCCACCCCCGTCGCCCTCCCTCATCACAATGACTCCCATCCCCTTGTGCCGTCAGTACGCGTACGACGACGTCGTCGTATCGTATAGCTGTACTGCAATCGTTATGAAAGCTTAAGTCAGCTTCAACAACATCGACCAACAAGGAGGCAACGCAGCGAAACTCCCAGAATTGTAAAGGATAGGCAACCGGACGTACGGAATGGACAGACAGATTTTTATCGATCAACTCTTCCGTGATTAATGTTGACACACGAATGAAACCCTGCCATTGAAATGTACCCATTATCTCAATTGCTGTTGTGGCTACCCGTGAATTAACGCCAAAGTTGTATTCCCCCTCCCCGGTATCGCTCCATCGCGTTTTCGGGCTATAATTTTAGTTACAACGGACTAACAAATTGACGTTTACATTTTTCATTTAATTGAGAACTTTTCAATGGGTACTCGTGGAAAAGCAAAGTCGTGAATTATAGGATGGGATGCGATAGGTGCTGGTGTAATTATTTTTTTTTTAAACCAGATTTTTCACTGTATTGGCTATGCATTAAAGGGGTGAACGAAGCTTGGGATTTGGCTAAACGCTGTATTGCGCAGAGACACTTAGTTCTCTACTCTTTCATGTACTACTGGAATTATGTATTATTTTCTGCGATATGTGACTCTTTGGTTTTATTGTTTTATACTTATGTGCACTAATTTCTAGTGTGGACCCCAGCAGCAGCGCCTGTAGCGTTAAAAACCATGAAGGGGCCAAAGACATTCAGGCAGAGTAACGAAAGAAAAAAAAGTGAATAAACAGGAAAAACAGGAAAAGTCGGAAAACAGATATTAACAGGAGTTCTGGAATAACAGAGAAGTCAACATGGTATTAATTATTACTAGGGTAGCCCCCCGTATATGGCCGGTTTTATACAGCATTCTTGTAATTTCCCGTTTGTATGAAAATACTGTAATACCTAGGACAGCACACAGTAATTAGCCGGTTTTATAGAGTATTGTTGCGATTTCCCGTTTGCATGAAAATACTGTGATTTCCCGTTAGCAGTCATCCATGCTTTCATTAGAATTAGTTAGATCTAGCGTTAAGAGACGTACAGGCCCAGATTCCATTTGCATGAAAATATTTGTCTGGAAAAAAGCATGACGTCATCGGTACTGTGCATCTTTGTTGAAAAAACAGTTCGAATTATTACTTATACAGACAATTCCGTTTGACAGACATACAAACAAATGAAAGAATTAAGATTATCGAGACCCCCCACTAAGGACTTCAATAGAATAAGGCTTATCGAAATCCCTACTGTGGACACACACCGACACTGACTTCACTACAACACTGGCTTACACGAACCGGTTTTCCGAAAGTGCCACTTGCAAATCACCACTTGTAAATTAGATAATAGTTCGGCAGTTTCATTCATTGAAGATCGATCATAACTCTTTTTTTTTTTATTTCTCATAAGGTAGACGAATTTTCTATTACAAAAATTTACGACGTCCGCTGTGATCCGTCATACGTTAGAGCAGAACCTTAATACTGTCCAACGCGCCTCGTGCCTGACGAAACTCTTTGTTCGTGTATTCATTAAAAGTGAAAGTAATTAAATGACTGGAATGGGGCGGAAATCGGGGATTTCCGTCTGCATTTAGTTTTTTTTCCAACTGCATTTTCGTCTGTATCGAATCAAGAAAAACTACTGAAACAACTATAATAATACTATAATGCTGCTAGCTCTAGCCCGGGTGGTGTTTGATGCACTGTTTTCAACACTGGACGGTATGCTCTCGCATGTGTTTGTTGCAGATGGCGTGTATTTCATCTATGTGTTCTTGCGCACACTGGCTAACAAACGCTGATGTTCGTTCGCTTTGCTCGCTCAATCAGCGCCTACCCTGACGCGGACTCCATGCGCTTACGTATGAATATTTCCATCGAAAATAAAGAAATACGCTTTCCTTTGTACAACAAAGTCCAAACCTTTAGCCTGCCGTCTTTGTCATGTTTTTTTTTTCTGGGAGCGGCAGAAAGTAAATAGCGTTTTCAATATTTAACAGAGTTTCACTAATCCTTTTATTTAAATCGTCGTGTTCAGTTTATTGCCAACAATCATTCTGTTTGCAATCATCGAATATCCTAATTTTTACAAGTGATTATTTCTAAGTACTCACAAGTTATTCTGCATTGTTCTCATAGGCTGGTGGCTCGGATGGCTCGAGAAGCCGGCGTGGCCATTATACAACACTGGCTGTTCTACAACTGTTTTTTCTTATTGTGCGCGCAGCGTATCTTGAGTCCTGGAGGTATTTTATGAGCGGCTACATCTTCCTGGAGGGAACGGCTTTTATCGACGGCCGCCATTGTTTTTGTAACCATCTAGGATATCAACAAGGTGCTCTGCTATCGAAAACATACAATCGATTAACTGGATTCGTTCTGGAGCGAACTCAAGATAGGCCGCGGACACTTTAATGTAGATGAATATTTTAAACATCCATCAGGTAAAAGAATACTTTATTTTAGCCAAAAACTGGTTTGAATTTTCGCGTAAAATACACAGAATCCTTAGTAACTGCGAAATTCGTCTATTAAGCTGTAACGCCATTATGTTGAGATTTACATGGAGAAATGTGCAACAAATTGTATGCCCTACGTAAACTCAATAAGTTACCAACTAATCTTCAAGATTTACATACGTTTAGTGAGGTTAAAAACACAGTGAGAATTGGCCTCTGAAGTTGAGTAATTGAAAAAGAGGCAACCTTGATTTGCATTAGTCTTGATGCTTTTGTTCGGAATTTGTTTGCATTCTTTAAATGTCTTTGTGTTACCGGTTTTTTCCCCCCAATTTGTTGAGTTAATTGCACTCCTTTTTCTTCGTTTATTTTCTTGTAGTTAGTACTAACAAGTCCCTGGGATGGTTTTTGTACTCACTTTCAGCAAATAAATTGTATAGCCTAGTTAATTAAATAGAGTAAATTAAAACAAAAACTTTACTCAACTTAACGAGTCAAAGTATTCTATGGACAAATGCTAACCGGCTCAATCGATGCCTTCATAAATATTCACTAACTCCCATTGTGTTTTTAACTTTTAGCTTCGGTTAGAACATTCTTAATGCCCGACTGTATTTGCCGAGATCAAATCCTGAGAAACAACGCGCATGGCTAAACAAATTTAGCCCCTCTGCGTTTCCACCAGTTTAGGTTGTCTTAGAGCTTCGTAAACGGGAGAAACAAGGCAGGGCGATTTGCGGTTGCAAAGCAGTCGTCGCAATTAATCCTGAGCAAAGTGAAGTTCTGCCGGGCCCGAATCCGGGCCCACTGCTGCCCGCAAACTGCTCCGAGGAGACTGCAGCGGTAGCCGTTCTGCCATGCAGGGAAGCCAGCTCACTTTGGCCTGAACGTGTGTTTGCCGTTTGCTCAAGCCACCGCGTCTAATTCTAGCGTGGCTTTCGCTATGACTTACGGCACCAACCCCAGGATAGTTGTGGCTGGAACGAGTGCATTGGAGGGTTAAGGAAGCCTCTAAACCACAACAAAAGTAGTTTTCCAATCAACCGATTTAATTTGTTGAAATTAAATCGTGCGACGGTGATAAACCAGTAACTTGGCAATTAATGAAATCGGGAACTTATCCGTGAGGAGAGAGCCGTGCTGGACAGTTCGGAGGTTCTGCACCAGAATGTGACGATAGGTAGTGGGAAAAGGGGAGGTTAAGTGGCACCACCTCAACCGAAGGTCAATATTCACGCTCTTCCGCCCCTAAGATGTTTCCGATACAATACTGGTGAGCCAACAATTACTCATCCGTACTTTAAGGAAACGTGAAAAGAGAGCATTATCCTTCAAGAACAAGTTACAGTGGATTCTTTACAACTGAAAGTGTGTACAATTATTCGTTTTATGTAAATTGTACGTAACATTAATTCCAGTTTTCCCAGTTTTTTTCGACATTTCTTAATATTTTTGTATGAAAATTTCTTTTAATTTGTACCTTTATTGCTGCATTATTCACATTACTGTCGTTCGTTATTTTAAGCCTCACTTTATTTGTATTAGTGATGCAGCACAATCTCTATACCATGCGTAGGGTGACACACCTATGGCAATGTAAGGCGTTTTTAATGTTTATGTTTTTACTCTGATGAAGGTGTCACCGTTTTTATGTGTTATGTATTATGTTATTATGTATGATTTTATTTACCCCCTGTACTGAAATATTAGTAGTTGTGTTTTTTTATCGCATGTGCTTTTGGCTTTGTTCTCCAAATTCCCAGTTTTTAGTCGACATTACTGCATGCCATAAATAGGGTTCACGGATAACAAGCAAAAGCATTAACTGTGCCTTAAAAAAAAAAGGTATATATGATGGAAGTTTCCTAATTTGTTAAAATGTACACGGATAACAATTTATGATTTTTAATTTAAATAATCAAATGTGCCGTTCAGAAAATTGCATCGGTTTAAGTGGCCAAGCAGGCCGGAAACCCGACGGCTCAGCGGTAGGATCTCTTCCATAGGTTTCAAAGCTGTGGGTTCGATTCCCCGCTCCGGCAGTCTGACACATAAGTCTAAAGATACACGTATGTAGGTTTGCATCTGTATTGGTTTAAGTGCTGCTGTCTTTTAAGAATATATATATTTTTTTAAAAATTCGTACAGCACAACAGCACTTAAACAGATGCAGTTTTATTATTTGTACATTTGGTTATTTCAATTAAAAATCATAAATTTTTATCCGTGTACATTTTAACAAGTGAAACTTTAATAATCATACAACCCTATTTTACGGCACGCTTGACGCCTTTGTTTGTAATATGATGGGTATGTTTGTATGTCATTCGGAGCTCAACTTCGAACAACCAAGCAGACCATTGCGATGCTTGTCATCACCGGCGACAGAATGGTTCCGTAAAAGAATGTTTATTGTGCACGCATCGCATCTTGAGTCCTGCAGGTATTTTATGAGCGGCTACGTCTTCCTGGAGGGATTGGCTTTAATCGACGGCCATCATTGTTTTTGTAACCATCTTGGATATCAACAAGGTACTCTGCTACTAAAAACATACAATCGATTATCTGTGTTCGTTCTGGGGCGAAACTCAAGAACGATAGGCCGCGGATACTTTACGTCTTTACCACCAAACGACGGACCTGGCAATCTTTGGAGTAAAAACATTTTATTATGATGTTCATGCTTCTTTTGAAACTTACTATGTCGGTTTGAAGAGGGAGAAGGGGCGGGGGAGGAGGGGGGATTCTGTCTTTTTTCCCCTTCGGTTACGTATTGTTTGCATAATTACGTCTGGTTTGGGTTCACTTTTGATTGGTTGTGTTTATTGTTATTTTTCTATTTTGTATTCTGATTGGATACTCCGCTACCTAGTTCTTACAGGTTTTAGTTACAGGTTTTATTGTGCGCGCAGCGTAACTTGAGTCATGCACGTATGTTATGAGCGGCTACGTCTTCCTGGAGGGTGCGCCTTAATCGACGGCCGCCATTGTTTTTGTAACCATCTAGGATATCAACAAGGTGCTCTGCTATCAAAAACATACAATCGATTATCTGTATTCGTTCTAGCGCGAACTCAAAATAGGCCGCGGACACTATAGTTACAGGTTTTTTACAGATTTTTGTTAATCACTAGTTTATGGTTTGGTTTGCTCATCAGAATTCCACTCTGAGTCGTTTCGTATTACTCACCTGACGGTGTTTTTGCCCTCGGAGTGCTCGATCCTTGGTTTCTTCAACAACGAAATTGTTAGTGAGTTTTGGCCAGTTGAAAAGCAAAAATTGTGGCCCTCTGACTATAGGCTAAGTAACCCCACAAGACATATAATATGACGTACTTAGTTTTCAGCAATTATTTATTAATAATAATTATTTACTAATAATTATTTTGTGCCTTGTTCACAATTAAAAACAAGAAATTCATATAAAAACACCAAGGGTGAAACACCCACGAATCTTCGCAACCTGGTGGGTGCCCTTTGGTGCCAATTACATGACCGTGAGGGCGATCCTTAGTTTCTTCAGTTTCCATGCGTGTTTTTCGTTGTCTTTTCGTTGGTTTATTGTCAACTCCAGTGATGGTTTCATGCCTCTGGATTAAATTGGCGCTCTGGTTCGCGGCTAGATTTTAACTTCGTGCCAATTACATGACACTGATGACGATCCTTGGTTTCTTCAGTTTCCATGCATGTTTTTCTTTGTCTTTTCATTGGTTTGTTGTTGACGTAAGTGATAGTTTTATGGCTCTGGATTAAATTGGCGCTCTGCTTCGCGGCTAGACTTTGACTTTCGTGCCAATTACATCACCCTGAGGGCGATCCTTGGTTTCTTCCATTTCCATGCACGTTTTTCTTTGTCTTTTCAATGGTTTATATTGTTGGCTCCAGTGGTTGTTTTATGGCTATGGATTAAATTGGCACATTGCTTCGTATGCTTCCCATTGCTTCATATTTTTGCTTTGAATTTCCTGCAATTACATGACCCTGAGTGCAAGCCTTTCCAAGAATCATTTTCTTATTCGTGACTCTTTACACAATCTGAACCGCAATTTTATGGTATGCAGAACCAAAATTAAATTACCAGTTTTTTTGTACGTGTATTTGTACTGGTAATGTATTTTTTCACCTTCCTCTCCCCCTTTTTGTATACTTCCATCGCTTCTTCCTAAAACGAATGCTGAAATTGTTGGTGACCTCAGCTGTACTCTTACTTGTTTAAAAAAAAAAAAAAACGCTCAATAATAAGTGCACACTAAATAATAACCATCACAACTAAATCTACAGCCAGTCCGAAACTCAGTCTGGCTGCCACTGTGACAGGGGGGGGGGTCGTTTTCGATGCTGTCGTTCGCTGCACATCATTGACTTTGTTGTTCGTATTTCGTGGTGGTTTGAATTAGCCATTACATGTTGCTAACGAAAAAGGGACTAGCACGCAATGGCGCCCCCCCCCCCCCCCTTATCCCATTGCTAGAGGGTGGGATTGCCCAACCCCCGGGAGTGTTGGGCATGGTCCAGGAGGTTTGGGGGGGGGGGGGGAGGGTTGGCACCCTCGTAAAGGGGGCTAGGGGTAGTGCCGTATGGTTCTTCGGTATGGTCCAGCTGTCTTGCTTGAATATAAAATATTTTCCTGTAACGTAGGTGTGCTAATTTTATAAGAATCTCTTTCAAATATTTCAAAAATATTTTATTTTTGTTTTAAGGCCTCATGCAGTGGGGTCAGCTACAGTATTTTTAAGAAATAGGCGTCAACTTGTAATGTTTCACTGCTAATTTTTTTTTAAGTTCTTCTGAGGGGGCCTGCCCGTTGATAGTGTTCCCGAGCACCCCAATGCTACACTTCGTTGCTGTGTCATTTAAAAAAAAAAAAAAATGAAAGATACTGGTAAGTCTTGAAAATCTGTACAATAATGTAATTTGAAAAAAAAAAA
>JAHWFP010060024.1:51761-65427 GCA_023313725.1 Lithobius niger | reverse complement strand
TTTTGGGCACCAGTTTCACTATCCATCGATGTTGGTACTCGCATCGTATGCATGACCTGCTGTAAGTTGCATGTGTTGCTAATCCGAATTAAACGCATAAACTATTATGTTGTGGGTTTTCCACTTACAGCTGAATTATTATGGGTTGCGTAGGCTAATAATCACTTTTACCATCCACCTAGGATGTAGTACATAACATGAATTCTTTTTCTCACGCAGAACCGATTTGTTCAGTACTTACTGTTTGCTGTAAATTTAAATATATATTTTAACGATTTTCCCAAAGCTATATATACTGTTATACTGGTGGTCTTCACCATATTATTGTATTGCATGTTGATTACGAAAGTGACATAGGGTATAGTAAATTATTTTTCTTGTTAATACTAACGTTATTTTTCCCTTAAACTTTTCTTTTTTACGAATGAAAAAAAAAAGGTCTTGATAGAACAATCGTATCTGGTTCCACATCATTTTGAAAACGTTTTCTTTATTTTAGCAGTGGAGGGTTAGGCCTAACTGGGTTGAAGGCCAAGCCCTTTAAAACTTACAATTTTAAAACATGGCAAGGCCACTAAGTCATCCTAAGTTTAAGCCTAAAAAGTCAGTAAGAAAAAGAACTAGAACCAGAAACCACCATTTCTCCTCTCAACAGTGGTAGAAACGGTAGCCGAAATTCTGAAACTCGGCCTGCTCCTTGAAGAATCCAAGTCGCAAGGCAAGGTGTATGTAAATCGGGTCAGGGTCACGTGGTTTCAGTGGTCTCGAATGGACGGATCATACCACTGAAACCACGTGGCCCGGACCACTGCACTGTGACTGAGGTTGGCGCTAATGACCAAGCTGTCGACGCGCCATTAAGCCTCATCCCCCCCCCCGCCCCATTTTACATACACCTTGCCTTGCGACTTGGGTTCTTCAAGGAGCAGGTTGGGTTTCTGAATTTTCGGCCACCGTTTCTGCCGCTTTTGAGAGGAGAAATGGTGGTTTCTGGTTTTTATTCGTTTATAATTACTGTGTTTTTAGCCTTAAACTTGGATGACTCAGTGGCCTTGCCACGTTTTAAAATTGTAAGTTTTAAACCTGATGACGAAAATTGTATTTTTTCGAAACGTTGTTTGTTCATTTCTTACAGCACTTCTTGGTTTTTATTTTGTAATAAAGTTAGTCGACCGCCGTCGTCGTCCGTCACACGCCTGCGCACAGCGCCTTTTCCCCACTAAATACAGATTCGAACCTATTTCAGTAGCTTTCTGGACTTAAATGTCATCATGCCCGGGCGTAAAAATTTAATACCTAATTTAATACGACTTTCTATTTAATTTCTTACTTAAGGTAAGAAGCCGGACAAGTCATTCGTCATTTTTATTGCCAATTTGGGTGCGATCAAACTTAAAACCTCAGCAGAGCCACCTGAACCGGATCGCGACTGAAGCAATGCGCGCTGTACCATCCGTTGCCGTCAGTCGTCGGAACGGGTAGGAACAAACGGAGTAGTGTACTACAAACTTTAGGCAACGTACACTTTGGCGACGGACATCATTTTAGGCGCTCTACTTTAGCATTGGTTAATAACCAATGAACACTACTTAGGTAAAAGGCTTTTCTTTTATGATAACAGCCATGTTCGGGAAAAGTTGTTGATGTTAGCTTGGGCGGCATCCGGTCTATTTTTTCTTTATCATCTTAATAAAATTAACAGTAGCGCATATAGGGCTTAAGTGTATGGGTGTGCAGATAAAAACCGTCAGGAAAAAAGGCACGGAATAAAACCTGTAGAACACACAGCCTGTGAATAAAAGCCGATGAAAAAAAACCAAAGGAAAGAAAGACAAAGGAAAAATGACGCAGCAATTAGCAAAGAAAAAATACCGAAGGAAAAAAATATTGTTTTGTCGTTTTTTTTTTTTTTGTCTTGTTATTGTTGTTATTATCTTGGTCAGTTGCCTTGGCTCGAATTTCAACAGGAAACTAGTTTCGTAACGTTGTTAATCGTTTTTGTTGACGAAATTCTTTTCGTCTTTTTTTTAACGAAAGAGTATTGATTTGTCGTGGCCCCCCCCCATCCTCCCATGTAATAAATAATTATAATTGCTATTACAATAACGGT
The DNA here is from genome assembly GCA_023313725.1 of Lithobius niger. Taxonomy (NCBI): domain Eukaryota; kingdom Metazoa; phylum Arthropoda; class Chilopoda; order Lithobiomorpha; family Lithobiidae; genus Lithobius; species Lithobius niger. Next base: position 63,317 of record JAHWFP010060024.1, on the reverse strand, counting down.
GTTAGGTTCCGCCAGTTGCCTTGGCTCGACAGCTAGTGTAGCAGGGAAAGGAATTCACCAGTAAAAAGACTTTTGCAGCGTTGCTTTGTTATTTTTATAGTTTTATATAGTTTTGTTATTTTTGTTGTTTTTTCCGTGCTACGCGCTTACTGTTAAGGTAAGAGAAGAGGGTTAAATATTCCAGCAATCCAGAGTCGTATCCTATTTCCTTGTATGTTACGAACTACTTCTTCAGCCTGCAAGATCATATGGTTGAATATAGTAATATTTACGCGCGATGGTGTGGTGAAAAGCGCGCGATGGTATGGGGAAAGGGGGGGGGGGGGCTATCAGACTTTATTTTCTGCATCAGTACCTTTCTTTTAAGCCGTTATTCAACTTTACAAATGTCCAACAGCTACTAAAATAGAAATTAATGTCGCTTAAACCGCCAAGTTTTTTTTGTCACCACAGTGTCCGTCGCCTAGGTGTCCGTCATCCATGTGTCCGGGAATCCCTAATTACACATGGAATGGCGTCATGGCGTAACGGCACTTTGGACCAGAACGGCTCGCCATGCGTAGCACAGGGGAGGGGGGGGGGTATTGAGACCTAATGACGCATCTAGAGCTACGTCATTAACTCCAACCTCAGTCACAGCGCAGTGGTCCGGGTTGCCACCACGCCACACAGTGCATAAATCTTAAATAAACCGCGCAGCACTGGAGCCCGACAGTTTATAAAAACACGAAAATATAAGAAGTTGAACATATTCATTCGTATCAGAAATCCTTTAAGCTCGTCGTAGAGCGTAGCATGGCAATACCGTGGAAGTATTTTAGACTTTTGAGACTCTCACGGTAGGGTATCTTTCTTAGTAGTACAGCTAAGGGAGCCTAAGAGGTATAGCTTCCTTTTTTAATTTGAATGGAGAAGCTGTTATTACGGAACCGAAAGTTTGAAATTTCATGTCTGTTTATGTACGCCTACTTTATTGTAGTGAGATTTTTTCAACAAAAAAATTGAGCTAAAGTTTTGCGAAGTCTGGGCAACATCCATAAGAATTCAACTTTTCTTTCATGCAAAGTTCGAATTTTCCCCCACTCGATTTTGCCTCGCACACTCAGTTTTACTCCGATTTATTTCTGTTTTACATTTGCGGGAAAACCAACGGGGAGAAAAAAAACTGACACGGCCTTCCTTTCGATGTAATCCTGCCGAATCCCATACCACAGGCACAGCAGCAACCTGGCAGGCACCACTACTGCAGATTTCCCTATCTTCCAGCTTTTTTTTCTTTTTTTTGGGGGGAGCGTGGTTGCCAGCCATACCAACCAGAGGATGTTGACACTAAAGACTGCTATAAGCTCAGGACGAAGATGAGCCAAGGAAGGACGAAAGGAAGAAAAAGCCGTTTGTTTCTGAGATATTGCATCTCTGCTTGCTTTTCGGGAGCGTGTTTGTGTTGGGATGGCCGCCACAAGGCCACCAATTGGACTTGGTGAGGCATCCAATCTCTGGAACCAACGTACTCTGTTTACCATAGAAATGGCCCTGCGCTTGTCAGCCCCTGCATAATCCAATAATCAAGCCTTATTGAATAGAGCCGGAATTCATCACGTGGTCACCGGCTGATTGTCATCGATACAGCCGCAAGGCTCGGGCAACCCCAGCGACGGCATGCCTCCGCTCCTCCATCGACGTACCAAAACTTTCAACACTTCCAACTCTTTGCCCCTTCCAGCAACGTACCTACGATCATCACCTGAGGATATAACTGTAATCAAGAGCTGGTATCGGATCCCAATTCAACCATAGTTGTGTGTCGCGTACCTTCAATTTACGAAAAATGTTGAGTTAGTGAAATGTTATTGACAAGTTGCTCGATTTTGTAAATGTTGAATATTTATTTTTGTTACGGATTTCAAATGATGCTATTTTGCAAACGAGGAGACTTTTATACTGGTTTCACACGTAATAAATGAAACGAACCGTACCGAACTGTGCTACAACTTGGCCAGTGGCGGCACGCTTTGTTTATTACGTGTGAAATGAACACGAGTTGTCAGCTGAGCTACAAAACGGGCTTCAGGCTCCCGAAAGGGATTCGGGAAACGATGGGTAGGAAAGAAGTGGGAATTGAAAATACTCAAGAGGGTAAGGACTTAATTGTAGTGTGCACAGAAGTAACTCCTTTTCTTGTGCATACCGCGCCATGGGAACATCGACCATGGCCACGTCTCGCCCACAGTTTCGTTTCATACTTAATAAATTATGCGAGCCGTACCGAACTGTGCAGCAACTTGTCTAGTGGCGGCAAGCTTTGTTTATTACGTGTGAAATAAACACGAGGTGGTCAGCCGCTCTACAAAACTCACATTGGGCTCGTCACAAGGCAATTAATTCTGAATTTAAATCAGTTTTCAACAGTAAACGAAAAAAAATTTAATTGATAAACTGCCACCGTAAATCTGTTTCATCCTGAATATACCTATCAAACTGATTTTTAAAAGAATTTACACTTAAAAGAAGTAATAAGTATTATGACTGGCAGGTTATTGCAAATGGGAATAACCCGGGGGGGGACGTGTTTCGGGACCCTTCATGTGCATTGTAGGAATATTCCAGTTTAAAGGGGTGCCCACGAGTGTCTCAAGATGAACAAATTTTGAAACAGTTTGTTAAACTCGGTCCACCAAAGTTCTCTCTCAAACTAATTTGTAAATAAAGAGAGTGATAAATCCACCCCCTCCATTTTTGTGTCTCCACCAAAGCGACGGAATATTAGGTATTCTAAGGCCTGCTTCATAGGTTAGTGCTTCACACCCAGAAACCCGTTTAGTGAAACGACGTTGAACAATTAGCCCACAGCATGCTTCAGTTTTTAAGTGTGAAATTGGTACAAAACAAAAAGAAGAGCAAAAGGGATCCAACACTGATCTTTATTAAACTGAGCCTGTTTCGTTTGGCTGCACTGCGTTGCCCTTTTTCTCCAATAATTAACTGCTAGGTACATGAAACTGCGTCAAGAAGAGAAGCTAGTCTATGAATGAAAAATCCCTATGTGCTGCAACAAAATAGAGCCGCGTCAAGTGACGTCATATTGCTACAAGAGAGATACCTGCAAGGGGCACTAGATTGAAATGGTGGGTTAAACAACGGCACTTCTAGTCAAGCCATTGCTTTGAGAGTGGATTTCGTAGGCTTAAAAACCGTTGTTTTCTCCAGTCCCTTGTGCTGCTTCGGTTGTAATTGGAAAATAAAGATTCCACTTGCTTAAAAATGTCAGAAACTGCCAAAGATTCGACAAAAAATCACGCGATTTAGGCCTAAGAAATCCAGTCTAATAGCATTGGCTTCAGTAAGACGCTCTTCTTTTTCCCCACCAGTGCACCTTGCAGCTAACCCAGTAACTGGCTCCACCATAGAGTTATATACACTAATACTACGTCGTGTCACTGCCCTATAATACAGTTAATTTCCTGCATTTTGGTGTTAAGATTGAGTCTGCCCCATTACCACAAGCGGACGGACCCTTAACCCCAAACCGAAGCAAAACAAATTTAGTAAGCTGAATCACTATTACCTCTTTATGTACAGAACATATAGGAAAAAGTAAGCATGATCCGGAGGTAGCGTACCAGAACCGGATTTCCATTCAAACCCACGATAAGACAAAGGGATCACGTTTATTTGTTTACTATGGAATGACTGTATCATATACTGCAGGATCAAGGACAAATTATGTCGTAGTTGGGGGGGGGGGGGGTTTGAGGCTTAATGGCGCGTCGACAATGTCGTAGTTCCCGGGTTTATCTCGGCCACTGCCAACTCTTATAAATTCGGGAAGAGAAGGACCCTGGGATGCGCTCTTGCTCTTGTTTATCACGACATGTAAAAGATCCTGGGTATTTCCTAGCAATATTGACGCTATCCGTCCCTTGATAACCGTAGCTGCAGAAAAGGGCAACAATTCGCCCATAGCTCTTTTTTTTACTCGATTTACTGCTAGTATCGCTTCCTTAAGAAGATTCTAAGTTTTTTTTTTATCAAAGTAAATTTTTCAACACGCTTTGAAATTTCAACAGGATTTGTAATTTCATGTAATGAAACAATTGTGAATGGAAAGATAACTGTTACTTTTTCTGTCTGTTTGTCAGGAGTTGTATTTCAATACCACTGATCAGTTCAAATCCAAACTTGGTTTTCATTTGAGCCTGTGGATGTTGGTGCCATAGAAGTTTGAGCTTTGTTTTATATTTTTTATACTTTTTTACAAGATTTGTTCAAATTTTATTTTCACTATACTGGCTATGATATAAAAGTTCGAGAATGTCATGTGACTTGTCAAACGCTAGATGACTTTTTTTTTTTAATTAATTTCTTTGAGCTTGAAGTCAGCCGAAACAATTTAATGCTTGTATGGTTGAACTGCCTTAATTTTGAACATTACCAGACTTTTTTGAGAACTAGAAATATCTGGCAAAGGGAGGAGCCAACCCGGGGATTTGAACCAGGAAACCTCCGATCATCGTAGGGGCCGAAAGATTGGCCAGAATTGGCCAGAATGGTTCCTATTGCCGCTGAAGATGCATGGTAGCTTCTCACGCTATCCTGGCTGGCAGTTCTGTGCCAAGATCCTCTTTCCAGGGGTTCTACCAGATTTGAAAACCTCCTGCAACCAGGCTAAGCTCTCTTACCGCTCAGCCACGATGACCACACTTGTCATCCCTATTGAACTGTATATATTCCTGGATTCCAGGTGTTACATAAGCCTTAATGAAATTTGAAACATTTTTGCAATGTGTCCATTAATATTGTTTTTAGAACCCATTTTTTTTTTGTCAATCAACCAATTAGCAACCTGCAAGCGGAGAACCACAAACAGTTTCGAATTGGGCCGCCCAGACACACTGGGATCTCCGGGGAGCCCGTACTATAGGAGGCCCGTGTTGAAAAAAAAAATGCTTTCTTGGAAAATTTGAAATGAATTCGTAGGAAAATTGTACTTCTTAGTTGCAGGAAAAAGGTTTAAATTCACGCGGATTTCTTAAAAATACGACAGCTTCCCGTGCTAGGAAAGCTTACGATGCTTCCCCAGGCTCCCCGTGAGGGACCCCCAGGCACCTGAGAATATTTCCGAAGAGATCCAAATCCGTTGCTGTCCGGAAAATGGACCTTTCAGACGGGGAAGAAGCAGAGGTTAGAACACATATCATGCCAAGTTTCACAATAAAAAAATTTAAAAAACGGCTACTCGCAAATAAAAAAGATCAATTGGACCTTTCTTTTTAAGTCACAGACTTTAGTGATTAACAGCTGTTTTTCCCTAAAGTGTTCCTGGTACGTGAACACTTGAATAATTCAAAATGGTAACCTATTGTTATGTTCATTACTTCCTTGAATTGACGTATTTAATTTTTAAAACTCTTCCATATTCAATCAAGATTTCATCTCGCGTGTTAAATTATTTAAGCTTTTCTCGAAGATGAAAGACATTGTCCATTAATGAGGATAATGAAATTAGCACAAAATAGAGCAATGACACCATAAAATGCTCTTTCATTTTCACTAAATGCAGATATTGAACGTTGCAAAGAAGTCCTAGAACCTTATGTGTATCCCAAGGGAAATTTGACGTTCGTAAGCAAAATGAAAAATTAAATTCGTTAAATATTACGGTAGCTTCAAAACATGCCGCATTCATAATTTAACTTATTTTAGGCGTATGAGTCGTACCAAAGGTTCTGCGGATACGGAGCGAGAGAGATCCGTTGTGCCATCTGAACGTAATCATTTTGCCAACCAACTTTTAACAAACGCGGCGAGAAAGTATTTAGAAAAAGGTAAGGCTATGACAAGTATGGGTTTACGGGGTAGTTTTGCAATCTTTCCTTCTCTAAGTTTCCCGAAACTACTATTTTGGCATCTGGACATTCCGTGATGTCGTCAACTTAGCAAGCTAAGTTTCACAAAAAAAAGGGCTATTAGCGAATGCCAACAGCTGGACACGGTAAAAGCCAGTAATCTTCACTTGGTTCTTGGAAGGCAAAGATCGAGTTGAACAGTCCGTCGTTCTTCTTGAGGAGGGGAACTTTTACGCCTCAGGGACAGGGAGGAGGGGAGGACAGACAGGGAGGAGGGGTGCAATTACGCCCGAAGGTGGTGGCGTATTGTCACGTGATCAGAGAAACCTAGGGGTAAAAGAGGTAGTGGGGACAACAAGACAACAAGACAGCAGGAGTCATTTCGTGACACCATGCTGTGTTCATAGAGGGAAACTTCCTTACCTTGACTTGTTTTGTTGACGTTGAAAATGACCAATTTAATTTCCTGTTTTGTGAACTACGTACGATTTTCTGTACTACGGGATATGTTTCGTGCAATTTGCATTACATGCTGTAACAAAGAAAAAGAAAAAAAACGTAATTGTCGAATTAACGTTCTTTTCAACTACTTAGTGTATTTCGGGACTGAGAGGGACAATTTTGCTAAGAAATTCCTAGGATCTTTTACATGCCACAATTGACATGGGCATCAGTGCATTTTCGGGTACCTTCTCTTCCCGAATGTACAGGGGTGGGCCGATGCCAGGGTCGAACCTAGGACCTTTGGCTTATGAGACGGTCGAGCTGCTCATGACCCACCCTGACCTCCAAACAAAGAAACTTCATGGGAACCCGTAATGTGGTTTTTTTTTTTGGACAGATGTAGTGCAGATCTAACACAGGCGAGGTAGTGTTAAATCTACAGCTAGCACCTAACTAGCACACAGTACCTTCCTGAAATGTGCTACTATATTATTATTATTTATTTTACATTTTTAACCTGAATTAACCATTTAAACAATGCCAGTGATAGGCTACAAATAAAGGACTACTGCCAATCTATGCAGAGAAGGCTAATTAAATATTAACAGCAAGAAGGCCGAATTTGGTAACGCCCTTTTTGTTGATCTCCTCAAAAGGAATGTAATGGTGCTGAATTAGTTTTAAAGGAGGCTCTAAAACACACCTTTCACACTTTTCTTCTGGGTCAATTAAATTAAACTGACATCCATTTTGAAATATAAACCAACTTACAGTATTTAGCTAGCAGGAAAAAAAAAAGTCTGTAAATAAGGACCGATGTTAGGCCTAACATGTGATGACAAAATTTCCGCTAAGTGTAAAGTTTGAGAAGGTGTTTTCAGTTCGAGTGAACGAATTCATTTGGCATCACCCTGCCGTATAAATGACTGTCGGCTATGTTAGCTTTTCGTAAAATGCTGAGAAACACAGTAATATTCTTGCTCGGGTGTTTGCGCATGGGAAATACTTTGTACGTATGAAAAGAATGTTTAAAAAGGACCAGTAAATAACGTTCTGCAAGCCGTAGGATGCTACAAGCAATACACCACATTAAGACAACGAAAAACACGACGTTTCAGTTGACATTAGTGCGACTAGAAGTTGGATTTGGTATTTCGGTCGAATGGTGTCGTACTTCGGGTTAAATTTGATAGAAACGGAAATAAATATGTCTAGGTTGGAAATCACTTGTCATCTGGGGTTTATTTTTATGGCTGGTTTAGAAGAAGTGAGAGACCTGGAAATTTGGTTCTCTCCAACACACATCTTCTCTACACTGCCAAAAGAATAGCGCGTTGGCATTCAGACGAATGGCAGTAGTAAATAAATGCTTTACATCCAGCAACTTAAAAACGTGGGTCTGGTTTGCCGGGTGTTTGCGATATAAACCATATGGAGCGCCTTTCGAGAACGGGCCTGGAATTGTTAGTCGCACTAATGTCAATAGTCGCACTAATGTCAACTGAAACGTCGTGTTTTCCGTTGTCTTAATGTGGTGTATTGCTTGTAGCATCCTAAGGCTTGCAGAACCTTATTCTACTGGTGCTTTTAAAACATTTCTTTTCATACGAACAAAGTATTTCCCATGCGCAAACGCCCGAGCAAGATGATTACTGTGTTTCCCAGCATTTTACGAAAAGCTAACATTGCCAGCAGTCAGTTATACGACAGGGTGATGCCAAATAAATTTGACCTTCTTCTTACATTTAAGATTCTGAGGGGACAAATCTCGGTTGATTTATCTTTTTTCGACCGGGCACCCAGACACTACCACACAAGGGGACATCCCTATAAACTGGCAGTTCCGGGTTCTCATCTTGACTGCCGAAAAAATTTCTTTTCCGTTTCGGGTCATCCCTATTTAGAATTCCCTTAGCACGGAAACGGTACGCATGAGCACGGATTCTGTGTTCCGTAGGATGTTGGCTGGGCGGTCCCTACACACCTACCTCAAGAGACCAAATTAGCTTGCCATTTTATGTGGGCCGCAATTAACAGCATCTGCGATCGGGTTTCGGTGTCGGTGTCAGCGGTTCACCCCCCTTCTGGAAACCTTCCACTGAAGTTATTATTATTATTATTATTATTATTATTATTATTATTATTATTATAGCCTAGTCCTAAAGTTAAAGGCCCGAACTGCATAGGGCCAGAGGAGCAGACCCTAAATCGGTCCGTGTTGGTCGAACAAAAGCAGAGAAGAGAGAAAAAAAAACCCAAAGGAAAGCCCAGCACGAAAATTTAGATTCACGCACGCGTGGGAAGCCTTTCACACAATTTTAAATACAATCTTTTACATTGTATTATATTTCATAACAAATGAAATATTGGGGCCGCTTATATAATGTAAGCGGTTCCCAATATTCCACCTGTCACCCCCAGGGGCCCCGTGGAAGTGCCGGCACTAAACAAACCTGAGGGCACAAGAACATCAGCCGCAAGGCAGGGCTAAGGGGTCAAGTTGATAAACGCCAGGACGATGGGGATGAAAATATGATGGTCCCATGTCCCCCAAAAGGCCCATCGTGTAACGGCGCCAGCAGGTAAGCATCCGCCCAAGGCCAACAGGCAAACAGAGGACTGAAAAGTTCCGTCACTCTAGCTTTACCTAGTCGTTTTCAAGTGATAATAAAAAAACTAAATTTCCAGCTTATGCCATTTCAAACGTACATTGAAATCAACTCGCCTGTACTGAAACAGCCTTTTCGTTGTAATCTCTTTAACAGCGCATATTCTATGACGACAAAACTTCAGTGAGCTGCTGGAGCCAACGATCAAGTACCTTCTTCCCCGCGGATACACTTCAAAACAGTCGCCGCCTTCTGCTTCTCCCACGTCACGGTTGTTTCAGCTTTACTGGTATTGACAACACTTGCCTTGCCTGCAACGATCAAGTTTGGCAAGCTGAACGGTGTTGGTGTGCTTGTAATCAATAAATCAATCAGGTCTCGTGCCGGATTAGACCCAAGAGGAAATTTATCCTTGGTGACATTATCTGTGAAACAATGGATCTAGTCCGAATTGGTGGGAGAAGCAACACCCACTCATTGCGGCAAGGCGAGATCGAGAGATGCGAAAACAAGATTTCCGATTGCATTTGAGCTAAATTTTACCGCCTCCAGCAAGACGTCTGTGGTGCGTGTCTATATGCTAAAACAGATGAGAAGACAGGCGGATGACATTCCAATTCATTACCATCGAAAAGTGGTTTTGGAAGTGTAATTTCATTCAGGAATCGCGATGATTTTCAGTTTGGAATAATGGCGATTTGGTTGCGTCTTTGGACTAATTGCGTCCGCTCGTGATGACAAAATTTCCGATAAGTGTAAAGTTGGAAGGACGTGTTTTCAGTTAGAGTGTACGAATTGATCTGGCACCACTTTGTCGTATAAATAACTGTCAGCAATGTTAGCTTTTCGTAAAATGTTGAGAAACACAGAAATCATCTTGGTCAGACTTTGCGCCTCGGTAATGCCTTGTGTATGCATTAAAAAATATTTAAAAAGCACCCAGTAGAATAACGTTACGCAAGCCGTAAGATGCTAAAATCACTACACTACACTAAAATAACAAAAAAAGACGACGTTTCAGTTGGTATTACCCATTCGTTTTCAAGTTAATATAAAAACTAAATTTGCAGCTTACACCGTTTCAAACGAACGAATTAAAAGAAATAAAAGTAGAACAATAAGCCAGGCCGTACCAGAACAAAGCCTGACCACGATTGTAGCAACAAAGAATAATAAAAAAGAAAAAAATATCTGACGATGAGGAGAAACCTCAAATTAAAAAATCAAGTTCTTCGTACTGTGATGAAATTCCCCCCAGGCAGGTAAAGTAATACAAAATTAATATCGAAGTAGATAATTCCTGTTATATTCTTGAATACTGTTCGGTACACTCACAAATTCTACTTGTTAAAAAAGTTAATGCAAATTAGTACTAAAGGTAGCGTTCTGTGCAGAGCAGTTCGTAATGTTCCGAGTACGAGTAAACAGGACGGAAAGCCAGTCGGAAAGCCAGTCGGCCGAGAAGGGTTAAATAAATACAGATGCAAATCTATTTACGTTGCCTTTTGGACTGAAAATACAGATGCAAATCTATTTACGTTGCATTATGGACTGAAACGTCAGACAGCCTGAGTGGAGAATCGAACTAAAGGCCGTGTCAGTGTGACTCAGCGGTAGGACTTCGGCCTTTGGTTTCAAAGGTTTGTGGGTTCGATTCCCCGCTCAGGCAGAGACCTTTAAATCCAAAAGACAAAGTAAATAGGTTTGCATCTGTATTTATTCCGAGTAGGAATGAAGCCTCACATTCAGTGTAGTATACACCACACCGTGTATAATTGCTTCGAGTACTCGGTGTATAGATAAGAATCCTACAATCTCCGGAGGAATGTAATGTTTCTAACGAACGTCTGGTGCTGGGAAAATTTCGATTTCCTTCAGGTTTTGGACATAGGCGGGCCAGCTATTAGTTGATATCACATCAGGCAATGAATTAATGTACCATCGCCGCCGTTAATCTGTAGTGTTCCCCATGTTGAAACAGCCAGGCATTCTGAAATTATATTTATTATCGTCCGATTCCTTCGAATTTAGAATGGAGACGGAATAGTTTATACCAAGTGAAACAGTGACTGTGCCATCGTCACTTGTCTCTAATGCTGGCCATCTTGAAATCAGGTAGACATTTAGAAATTATGCAAATTTTCGTCCGATTTCCTTCAAATTTAAAACATAGACGATATAGTCAATACGAAGTGAAACAATGAATGTCTCAATGTTACTATAGTAATATTTAATAACCGCCATCTAGAAATCAGGCGGCCATTTTGAAATTATGTTTATTATCGTACCATTTCCTTCAAAGCTCGTCCGTGTTCCTTCCAGGCTCTGACTTTTAAACCCTTATCTTAACATTCAACGATCCGTTTTTGTTTATTAGTAAATCCTATGGTTTTTTTTGCGTTGGCTATGGTTGTGATTTTCTACAACTTTCGCATTTATTATTTTGAAACATGCATTACAGAAGCAACAAGATGCCTTGACTGAACATGTGAAAGTCCCCCATTTCTGCATTTGATGTTTCCGAACCGATTTCAATACAAGTAATGCGCACCCCCCCCCCCCCCCCATCCACTGCAACGTTCTAGGGTACGTGTTCTTGCTGGAAAAGCTGGAAACGTCTGGTGTTTAGTAGCCCGTTTTTCAGGTCTAGAAATATA
>JAHWFP010060024.1:39471-51751 GCA_023313725.1 Lithobius niger | reverse complement strand
TCTCTTGTAGCAATATGACGTCACATGACGCTGCTCTATAGAGCAGTGACACGGCGTAGTATTATTGTATATAACTCTATGCTGGAGCCTTAATGGGTTAGCTGCAAGGGGCACTGCAGAGAGTAATAGAAGGGCGTCATACTGAAGCCAATGCTGTGAAGAGTGATTTCTTAGATCTAAAACGCACGTTTTTTGTTGTTGGAGAAAAACACCGTTATTTTAAGCCTAAGAAATCCGCTCTTCCGTTTTTTTCCATCCATTTTTATATAGTGCACCTTGTAGTTATGCCCTCCAAAACCCATACTGGTTCCAATATGGCGGCAAATGTCACTGCTCCATACGCCTTGCCTGAATCATGGCGGCCTTCCAGCCTTCCAACTACTGCTTACTCAGGAATTGGACAGCTGCCAGCCTCCAGGTAACAGCACGGGTCCACTGCACACCAGTTGGAACCGGACTGGGCCTGTTCGCCAGTAGCCTCAGGCTAGAGTTCATTGTTCTCCTCGTGTATAAAACACGAGGCTGAGCAAAGGCTCAACTGTATCTCCTAAAACTCTCCAGGACTAGTACAGACTGCAACCTGGACCAAGTGCCTAATATGTGGTACTCTATGTATAGTCCCCTAGCTATGCAGTAAGGAATGAATTGGAATTGAGTTCTTGAACTTGAAACCTCTCGTCCATTCCCTGAGTACTTACAGTATACCTGGAAAAAGTGTCGACCTTCAGTGTTTTAATTACAGGAAAATATTATTTTAGATATTTATTATCTGACACTAAGTGGTTATGTACAGATGGTTTATGCGTATGGAGGACAAGTGTATGGATATCTTACGCTTGTCATCCATACGCATAAACCATATGTACATAACCACTTAGTGTCATATAATAAATATCTAAAAGAATATTTTCCTGTAATTAAAACACTTAAGCTCGACACTTTTTCCAGGCATACTGTGCAACCCCCACATCGCCAACGAATGGATCGTACCTAAGAAACACGTGACCCGATTTGCATACACCTTGCCTTGCGACTTGGTTTCCCAACGGAGCAGATGGGTCGTGCATTTCGGCTGCCGTTTCTGACTTTTCTGACAGGAGAAATTGGTGGTTTTTTATTCTTTTAAACTACTGTAATTATGCTTCTAACATAGAATGACTTAGTGGGTTTTGCCATGATTAAATTTTATTATGCAAAACTAATGGCGAAAATTGTAACTTTTCGAAACGTTGTTCGTCTTTTTTTATGTAGCACTGCCTGGTTTTCCTTTCTGTAATCTGTTGACGTGCATTTTGTACTCCATAATTCAAACTAATCGTATGGAACCAAACTTTTTCTTTCAACTGAAAGTACTTTTGAGGTTTCAGTGCTTACGCCGTTGAGTTTCGCTATGCAGTCAACACGTACTGTTTTCAGAAATCGATTGCCGAAGGGGAATAAACATACCGAAAAACGGGCTTACCCAAAGCAAAACACACCGAACGCTGTAAACAAAATAACATGATGCAGCCCCCCATATATTTTGTTCTGCCATCTGTTCGTCGAACCTTTGAAGAAGGAAGTACCGAACATGCGTTGCAAATTCGACGATAATTCTCTTTTTGTTTAGAAAGTTTTTTTTACAGCAGACTCTGTTGCTACCGTAAAGGCACGTAAATGTTGCACAAGAACTGCGAGACCAACTGAAAATCCACCAGAGGGGGTAACAGCGCTTCGTCCTCCTAAAGTCACGAGAGCAAATGAACACATGTAAAAACCGGTTGTTAACTATTTTAAGTGGTGAAGAGAATTTTCAAATTTGACAGAAGAATTATTTTGAATTATTTTTTATGTTTGTACCAATACGTGCGCCTTGCTCCGTTCCACGACAGCCACCAATTAAAAACAAAACAACCTGGGAAGTAGATGTTAAGCAGATATTGACGATTTTGAACACCATGATCACCTGAACAATTCGAAACGGTGATTGTACCTTTACAGTTTTTTGTCGGTACAGAATTTTAGTAATTTTTTTTAATTTCATTTTTTCGTACGTTGCCACTTGCAAGTCTGCCTGTAGCATTTGCTTTTTCCTATCAGGCATAAAAGAAGAAAAAAAAACAATCGAAATGGAAACCAGGTGCAGGGTGCTTTTTCACCTTTTCATCAGAAGGGACAAGCTGATGGTACGTACAGTCCTTCTTAAAAACTTACTTACAACGATCAATTTTACAGTAAAAATTACAAGCAAAATAAAACAAACAAACAAACGAATAAACCACGAAACAAGTCAACAGAAAGTACTCCATGCTTGTAAGCTTCAAATTCTTTTATTGTTTGCAGGGATGTAACTTCAAATTTTGCTCCTGGTAGCAATAGATGAAACACAAGTGCATGAATTTGTCACCCTAATTTAATTTTCGACAGGATTATTCCCTGTCTTGGTCACAATAAAACAACGGATGTACCCAAACTTAAAAGGCCGTATAATGATGCTAGACGGATTAGCGATCCGCCATGGAAACAGCTTGGTCACAATAAATAACGGATTTACACAATTTAAAAGGCTATATAATGATGCTAGACGGATTAGAGATCCGCCATCTTGGAAACAGCTTGGTCACAATAAAACGGATTAACCAATTTAAAAGGCCATATAATGGTGCTAGACGAATAAGCGATCCGCCATCTTGGAAACAGCTTGGTCAAAATAAAACAACGGATTTACCCAATTTAAGAGGCCATATAATGATGCAGGGAGGGATTAGCCTTCCGCCATCTAGAAAATAGCTTGATCACAATGAAACAATGGATTTACCCAATTTAAAAAGCCTTATAATGATGCTAGACGGATTAGCGATCCGCCATCTTGGAAACAGCTAGGTAACAATAAAACAACGGATTTACCTAATTTAAAAGGCCATTAATGATGCCAGATGGATTAACGATCCGCCATCTTGGAAACAGCATCTGTTTCCAAGATTCCGTATCTTTAATCCGTCTGGCATCATTACAGCATGACATGTTAAATTGCGTATATCCGTTGTTTTATTGTTACAAGGCAGAGCATGATTCTGTCGAACAATAATTTAGCTGTAGTGTCAACTTCATGCACTTCATGGTGGTTCATCCACTGCTGTCTGGAGCAAAAATTTAAATAATAGTCCTTCAATATTTGGAATTACAAACGCTTCACCACTGGGTACAACATTTGTGCCGTGAAACATGGTGCAACCCAGTAAGAAGTGCCCAAAAAAAAATCCAAACGTTACACCAAGACATCGGCAACAACGTCTCTACACCCAGGCCTTGCTACATTCGCAATTCCCACGCTACACTTGGTACAACGCGGGTGGGGGATGGGGCGGGGGGTTAGAATGCACAATATTTTACCTTTCAGATCGGGACGCTTTAGACCCATAAATCCGCAGCCGACTTGCCCCAGGCGGTTCAAAATTTTCCCCTTATGCGTTCAAGAAAGTTTATGACTGCAACGCCTCATTCACGGGGATTCAAGTCGCCGACATTTTCTTTCCTCTCCCCGTCTTCTGCCGCCCTCCCCCCCCCCCCCCACCCCCCGCCCACTTCTTCAACCCTGCAACCCCCACATGTAAACTCGGTTCCGCAAGAGCTGATTTTATTCTGCAGCCAAATTTACGCAACGCTGAGCTGTGCCGCAGAGATGATACTGAATACGTCAGCTTGTCCTCTTGCTTCTATACCAGGTTTGATTCATCTGACACAAAACTTACAATGCCGCTATATAGCACTCCTTGATTATTGCGATGAGATATCTGACTGTAGAAATGTTTGAAACGTTACCTTGAAATAACTCTCCTACAATTCACACTGGAATATTTGTTCAGAAATGAAATTAGCTGTAAATATGAGCAAAATTTATAGGGTTGGGGAGGAAAATTTGTGACTGAGACCGAAACTAAAACGTCTTAGATACATTCGCATAGTTCAGTCTTAGTTTATAGAGGGCGCCACATGTTTTATGTGGAAATTCTTCTCAGTTTTTAGCCTAAACTTAAACTAAACTAAACGAAACTAGCTCATATTTAATTATTATTTAGCCTAGCTTAGTTGTAATTTAGTTTACTTTAGATTTGGGCTGAAAAATGAGGAAAAATTACCAGATAGGACACGTGGCGCCCTCTGAAAACTCGGACTGAACTAATGGGGACAAATCTAACATGTTTCAATAGGGACTTTTTAGAGTTACAAATTCTCCTCCCAAACCCTATAAATTCTTGATATGAGTAATCAATTCAGAAACACAATGTAGTTTGAATTTTCATTCAGAGATCTGAATTCAATTTCCGGAATAATTTTTTTTTGTTATTATTGCTACTCATTTGTCGTCCTTAACGGTTTACTAAGAACTTTTTTTTTTTACTTGGGAGCTAACATTCAAACCTTCCTACTACTGGGTGCCGAGCAACGAAAAGTAATACACGTAATAGGAAGGTTAAAACTTGAGTTTTATTCAGTTAAAAAGACACTCAAGTTTGACGTATAAAACGGATAAACACTGGTACCTAATATTTCAAAGCATTTCAAGAGTTGGCTCCATTTTCAAAGAATTAAAAAAAAAACACATAAAACTCACAAAATGAACATCCACTCCACCAGGTCACCATGTTGAAGGAAATGTGGGAAAGGAATTGTGGGAGTCAAGATAGGTTATGTAATAGATATCCGTGAAGAAGACCCGGTAACCTGACATAATTGATCGTTTGCAAGAAACGGACAGCCCAAATGTCGAGGGATGGTAAAGTCTCACGAGCGCGATAGCACGAGTGTGATCTTGACACCCCGAGATATTTGGACTGTTTCGTTAAGCAAACGATCAATTATTTCAGGTTAATCGGGTCTTCTTCAGGGAAAAGTGTTTTAATGGTAAGGTGTGACGTCAAGCTAACTTATCGAGTTATTTAAGTTTATAAACATTTTTGTTTGTAAAATTTATTTGTGAATCATATGAATTGAAAAAATTTTACATGCGACTTATGTAAATTCCTGAACAGAAGCTTCCAGGTTAGGAGCGAAGGGGAGAGACGTTCCGTTACCGATGTTTAAGGTAATACTATATATAAATATATATATATATTTTTTTTTTTTTTTTTTTTTTACTTTAATAGTTTAAGTAAGATGAGAGTATAAAATGCACTATTCGCTTGTAAGTCTCGTAGGTTTTTAGGTGTATTTCAAAGTGTCCGTAGCCTAGTTTTCGTATCGTCGGAACAAAAGGTTCCGGGTTAGGCTTAGCTAGCGGCATTTTTTTTTCCGCGTTGGTTCCGTGAAAAATGTCTCCACCCGCAATCACTCCTGTTTGCAATTGGGTATACTGGCTGAACTTGTGTAGTCTAATATGAAAAGTTGGTCAAGATGGATTAGGGGTTGGTTGTGTAGACCCCATACAAATGTTAGAATATCGAAAAAGTGTGGGTTATAAAAATTAACCCACGGTGATGAGTATGGATTTTCATATTACTGTATATAACGACAACACTTTTAGTACTGGGATGTGTTAGCTTGACGTCCCACCGTGCATGAAGTAGTAGATATCCATGAGAAATCGGCAGTTATCCGACGATAATTGCTCGTTTGGGAGAACGGGGCATTTCAATGTCGAGGGGGTTGAGGAACTTCACGAATGTGATTCGCCCTAGCCCGGAGACATTGGACTGCGCCGTTTCGAGCAAATGAGCTATTATCCCCGGTGACTTTAAGCTAACATAGCGACTTATTTGAGTTTTTAAAAGTTTTTATTTGTAAATTTTATTTCTGAATTAATGAATTTAAACATTTTTACACACGACTGATGTACATTCCTGAACGGGAACTTCCGGTCTAGAAACTTCCTGTCTAGGAAAGTAACAGCTATGGGAAAGCGTGCTTTTTTTTTTCTGTCCTTGTTTCGGAATTTCATATTTAAGGTGAGGTCGTATTTTTTCTACTTTTCTAGAACGCGTTTTGGGCTTCAGTATAAAACGCGTTGTGGGCTTCAGTGTATAGTTCAGGTGTAGTTCAAGGAGTCAGTAGCTTACTTTTCGTACCGTCGGGACAAAAGGTTGCCGTGTTGGGCCATCGTCCAAGGGTAGGGCTTAGCATAGTATGCGAAGTTATTTTTTGTGGTGGTACGAAACATGCAATAGGTCGCAAATGTGCCAGTGTTTATGTTGGTTGCAATGAGGTGTGCTGGTAGAATTTTTGTTGTGTAAAGTCTGTCATTATATGTCGCGTGGTGGAGCTGTCACATGGTGGAGTAGGGTTTGTGAAGATTCCGTAAAAAGGAGTTAGATTATCAAGAAAGTGTGGGTTATCAAAACATGTAGGTTATCAAAAATAACCCACGGTGACGTGTGTGTGGGTTTTCAGATTAACCGTGTATAACGACTACACTTCTAGCATGGGGATGTGTTAGCGTGACGTCACACCGTGCATTAATGTCTCATATTTTAATGAGATGACGTGGCCGGGACTCGAATCATCGAACTTAGGAAGATCACAAGTCAGACGCTCTTTTCTCTCCCAAACCAATTTTGATCCGAAGAGATCTAATGCTCGTGTGGTTGAACCGGCTCAATTTTAAACATTACCAGACTTTTAGGAGAGAAGAAATATCTGGTAAAAGGAAGAGCCAACCCGGGGGATTTGAACCGGGAAATCTCCGATCATCGTAGGGGCCGAAAGATTATCAAGAATTGCCAGAATAGTTTCCATGGCCTCTGAAGGAGCATGGTAGCCTCTCATGCTCTGGCCGGCAGTCCTGGCAGGAACTTTGCCAAGACTTTCCCAGCAACCTGGCTGAACTCTCTCACCGCTCAGCCACGATGGTTGTAATCCGGAGTTCGTTGGTTCGTGTCCTGGTCAAGTCATCTTAACGAACTATAATTGCGTAATAAGCATTTACAGAATTTTAGCTATTTTTAGTGTGTGCTTTTCATTGTTGTGGTTGTTGTGTTTCCTTTATTCCTATAGAATTTACGGAGATTTCTGTATTGTATGCAAATCGATACGCTGCACGTAAATATGTAAACTATTTCATATTCATCTGGATAATGGAAATACCATGACAGCAACACTTTCGCCATCCCTCTTTGACCTGCAACTTGCTTCCAGATAGCGAGAATTCTTCATATAAGTGCACCCTTAGACGAATTTTCCCAATATGAGCTAATTCTGTCACGCATTCTCATATTTCTAAGTTGATATTTTTAGCATATCAGAAAAGATATTCTTTTTACACAGGCTTGTTTTTTTTTACCTTTAAAACTAACTACTATTATTTTTTTTTAAAAATGCAGTTATAAGGTCGAATTCTGGGTTCGTGATTTAAACTCACAACAAATTTTAAGTAAATAGGCTAATTCTGATTCAGTTAAATTTGGTGAAATATGTCGAAAATGTGACTTCACACTTCTGACGTTGCTTTATTATTTTCTACTATGGTGCAGGCGTGTCGTACGTTTCTGATGACCTCGTTGTAATGGAGGAGTTAATGTACGTGTCCGCACAAGATGGTGTTGGATTTAAAGGGCGTGAATACCCCAAGGCGGTTTCGATCCATCGTATAGCAAAAAAAAAAAGAAGAAAGTCGGTGGACGTGTATTGGTCTGCAAATATTTATTCCACTCTTGTTGGGTTCATTTCTCGTCAGCTTACTCTCTCTCTCTCCCTCTGTTGCTACGCATGCATTTCCCACTCGTGTCACTCCTGGTTCTATTGGGATGACGCTGCTGACACCTTAACGGTCATCTGGCAATGACCGACTGGAACCTTTGCTTCAGGGCTTAGTGGTAATGCAGTAGCTACGACGTCAAGAGTAACCTTTTTAACTCATCTAGCCACCGTTGAAGAGTCAAAAAGCCTATCGCAAAGCCCTAATGGCGGCCATTAAAATAACATGACGACCCTGTCAAGCTTTACTTCATTGAGAAGTGAATGCAGGCATATGTAGTTGAAGAGCAACGCAATAAAAGGGGGGCTGACGTAACAAGTGATGTTGGACAATGCGGTAACGGGGAAAAGCCTTTAAACAATTGCTTCACATTGTTTATACGATGGTGGAGAACAATGACACAACAATGTATAAAGCGGTACACAACCATGTAAAGATAGAATCGCTTACTTCGGCCGAAGGCTTTGTTGCATTGTGGTGTTGCAGACATAGGGCCTTAGGGCTTCGCTAACGCTCGCTAAAACCCTTTGACCCTTTGAGGAAAGTTCTCACATTTTCCGGGTTTCGGGGATCCGGATTCGATCCTGGCCTCGAGCGCCTCCCGGAATTTTCGGAAGGGAAATGACCGTGTGGTGCCTTGTGCTCATGTCGATTGTAGCATATCAAAGATCCTGGATTTTTTGCTTGTATTTTCCGCGTGGATTTCACCATCTAAATTGTCTCGCTCATCGTCTTGGGGCAGATAACCCAGTTTGGGTTCGTGCTCCCTAAAAATGAAACAGCAACAACAGCTCACATTTGTGTTACAATTCAACAGTTTTAACTAAAACAAGAGAGAGAGACGATTAGATATCTTATCCCCACGGCAATAAGAAAGCCTTAGCAGTGGAAATGACAAGGGGCTCAGGTAAGTTCTCCCGAAAAAAAAAAAAACTATGAAACGAACAGTTAGTTACGGATAAACAAATTTAGTCAAGCAATAGAAATACTAAAAAATGTTTTTACTAAACAAAATTTTTTTTCAGAAGATGAGTAGTAATGCTGAATTAAATTGTGAAACGTAAATATTGGCATAAAATAATTTTTGGAAAATTTCAGCGCAAGGATGCAATAGTTATATGAATTTTGTAAAATAAATTTCCTCCCCTCCCCCCCCCCCCCCCCAAAAAAAAATGAACCATAAACAATTAAAAACAAAAACTTTCATGTAAGGAATTTCTTGGTAACACACTTTTCGTCTTTAAATTATTTTGTGAAAACTCTGCGAATTCTAAAACAAACATATGCACTGTATAATTTAACTCTCAGTAGCCTAAGACACAAGAACCACCCATCGAGCAATTCTTCTTGCTTCCGCATTATTAACCATACTAAAATTATTAATTAAATTATAGTGTCCGCGGCCTATCCGCAGAACGAACACAGGTAATTGATTGTACGTTTTCAGTAGCAGTGTGCCCTCAAAGATGGTTACAAAAACAATGGCGGCCGTCGATTAAAGCCGCCCCCTCCAGGAAGAGGTAGCCGCAAATAAAATACTCGCAAAACTCGAGATGCGCCGCGCACAGAATAGGCTAAGTAAGCAACTCTTCCCACAAGAGCTGATGCCAGCGAAAACAAAACTTTTGGCTCCAATAATAGCAGGCTATCAAATACAAGGCATAAAAACACTTCATGAAAATTAATTAAAATGATAATTAATGAAAATGAAGAGAAATACAACATACAATAGCAATTCTCAAAGAAAAACTCTAGGAAAGTAGTATACTAATATATGGAAGAAAATAGAATAGAAGGGTTCGACCAGTAAGTTTCAAGTTTTTTTTTTGAAAGCCCAAGAGGCAGACGTTAAGGGGAACGAACTACCATCGTGTCAGCTGTATTTTACCGCATGATGAAGGAAACCGGAGTACCCGGAGGAAACCATCTTGCAACGGGCGGAGAAACAACCGGAGAAAAACCCGTACATACACACTTCTTTTCACCAGGATCGAAGCCGGGCATCCCGGACCATGACGCCAATCGAGCCTAATCTTCCAGTGTTCGCGGCCACCCTGTCACCCATTATTATACACATGGATTAGTGTAATATATTTAACAATAATAAACATCAAAATTTACAAGAAATAGAATAGAGCGTTTGGCTCGTAATGCTGAACATGCTCTCCAAGCCTTCTCTGTTCAGGTTAACCAATCAACCAAACAGATGTTTCTGAATCATGTGAAAATTATTGGTTTCTTTGGTATAGAAAGTCAAGATGCTGTAGAATTTCCAGCCAAAGGTATAAATTGGATTTATGCACTCGTTTTTTTTTTTTATACTTTTGGTTGCATAACATGAAAATTGATTCATTCCTAGCTTGGTAATTCGTGACAAGGCATGTAGAAAGGTAAGCTCCGTTTTTTCTAAAAAATTAACAAGGTTCTGTGAACATGTAGATGACGAATTGGCAGTAAGAATGCTGAGGTGCGGATAAATTAGGAAAGAAGATTACTTTTTAAATGTCATCGCTCTAACTATTTTGTTTTGAAGGTTTATGAGTGGGTATGCAGCATTCACGAACGTATACTACCACCTCAAATGGTATACTACAATAAAGATTGACCCAAATCACAATACAGCATTTTGAGTATCTTGACAGAAACAAGTTTTCGTACATAATACACCTCAGGTCTCGCAGAAGTTCACTGCATCCACGGCACTGCCGTGAGCTTTTTCCTAATTTCCGTCATCCTAGCATGTAGCTCCCGGCACTGTTCCTCAACCTTAATTTGCGTCAAAGTTTGTATAGAGTGCGGTGGAGTTTGCAGCTTTGTACCGAACAACAAATATTCTCACCTTTTTAATTCTCTCTATCCCATCATCGCGTGCTTTTTTTAAGTTAGCCTTATATTACAAGTATCAGTTAGTATCAGTTAGATGATAGCGTTCGGCAACAATGCGGTAAGACTTTCGCTTTATTGCCCTCGTGACTTCGCCACTGTGGTAAACCGCGAAAGTCTTACCTTATTGTTGCCGAACGCCATGGTCTAACTGATACTAATCCCACAGGGTCGGACCGATAATGGAAGGTCTTGCGTCCAAAACGAACTCAATGCTCTGCTACCAGATGTCGAGGACAGGTTCTGGTTGCAGAGGTTGCTTATTAGTGGCGACTGAACGCCATTACTCTGTTCCCGCCTTTTCATCATCCTCTCCACCTTCTTTTTTTTCCCTTAGGCATACCCGCTTTCGTTAGTACGTAACCCTTTCCTTTTCCTCCTCCATTTCCTCCTAACCCCCCCTTACACTCATGCGTCCCCACTGTCTGGGCACAAAAACGTCGATGAGCGATCGGAGCTCGTTTTTAGTGCCCGGCGCATCGTCATGGACCCCTTGACTGGCTCGGCTGGGGAGGCGTTGGGTCCTTGTCAACGACTCATCTGGCGCCCATAACTGTCACATGACTTCAGCAGGCCTTCAGATTGGCGGGCCGCACTTGCCACAGCATCAGGATGAGGCTAAATCTCGCTAATCGCAGAGGCAGGGACGCCTCCAGCCATCATAACCATATCCTGAAAAATAGCTTTCTTTTTCCTTTCCTTTTTTTTTTATGTTCCCTGGTATCAACGACGTCTAGTAGTAAGACGAATGTAGGATTCGCACGTAAAATAAGTCCTTTCTTTTTTTTTACGAATCCGGATGCAGGGTCATTGATCGAGCTGACGGGAGCTTCTTTGATGACGTATGCTTTCAAGAAAGTTTTCTGTTTTGCCTGATTCAAGTTTCTTCTCATCAAATTATTGTGTGTATGGCCGAGGCGTACGCGATTTTTGGCGCCAATGGGACCAGTTTTCAATTTTCCTGTGCTAGCAACGCTGATGTGGAGTGTACAGCAGTGTACATGTGTGTACGTCAGGCGCTAGTGCGTCATCCATGGTGCCTTAACTGTAAGGTGGCCAACGCAAGCACCCCTCGTTTTAGCTTGACGTGACTGTGAGCTAATGTGTTGAGCTCATTACGAAAGCCAAGCAGATGACAACGTGAGATATAGATTCTTCTCAATAATTATTTTTGTGCCGTAAACTCATCTGAAGGATCTTCCATGATCATTGAATAATATAACCTATCGATTTTACGGTTTTGCCATTCCAGTGAGGGGCGCTAGTTGCCGTGTTACTTACATCAGCTCGTGGCTGAATCGTAAACCCTCCAAATAAGCACCATTTAGTATTACTACCCAACCTTAAGGCAATGCCGCAAGAACAGAAATCGATTGATCTTACGGGCTGGTGAATTGTTTGGTCGTCAAGTTTGTCAGTGGACCTACTTTTTTTTTTTACCTAACCTATTGTGGCTCTTGTTCTATCCAGTCTTTATAATCTATCAGGGCTGCTTACATAAGAAAAATCTAACAGTCCTCACAATGACTGACCACGTGGGCATCAAGGTACTACCCAAACGGTTAAATATTCTTGCTTCAAGGATGGAGCCTATTTTACGCAAATATGACGTAGGTCTTCCAATTTCGCAGAATCCATTTTCGTATAATCCAATTTCGCAGAAGAAAATGTCCATTTTTGCAGAATCAAATTTTGAAGAATGCATTCTGCGAGCCTGCTATCTGCCAA
>JAHWFP010060024.1:14260-30474 GCA_023313725.1 Lithobius niger | reverse complement strand
TTCAATAAGACGATCTTCCTTTCCCCCTCTAGTGCTCCTTGCAGCTAACCCAGTTACTGGCTCCACCATAGAGTTATACATAATAATACTACGTCGTGTCACTGCCCTATACAGGTATGAATTGCTCTACGATATGACTTTTCGCTGGTTTCACCCCTTTCATTATATGAATAGTACTCTGTAGCCATGCGGCGCGCCAGCGATGAGACGACGAGCCCCTCTATTCCCACCTACCAGATGCGCGGGCCATTGCTGGTTGCTGCCAATGCTTTCTACCTGACTGCTCGTGTAATTCCATATATAGATTCATAATTGAAAAGGCCAGGATGCCGTAACAACTACACTCATTTAATAGAAATGGTAGCGTAATGCTCCAGTTGAAGTTGCTAGGTAACAACTGCAAGGTATCTTTGTTGCATTTCTTCTTCCTTATTTGCCTCAACAATACTTCTTCTTTTGCCGACCCCCAGCGAGCAACATGCCATTCATATGATTCCCCACGCGTAATGACCCAAACGTAATGCGACGAAAGACGGGGAGGGACAGATGTTTCCTCTCCCACAAACCACGAAACGAAATGTACATGCAACCAAACAACAACAGCAACAAAAAATATTATTACAGAGGAGTTTGGCATAATAGTGCTACAGCTGCAGCACAACCAAACACTAGCAACACAAGCGTTAACTGGAGAAGGTTGGGGCAATTATTGTTTCCCTTACACGCAAAACCCAATCGTTTTATGAGGCAAAATTAAAACTAAATGACTGTAGACGTAGAACGATGATTGCTTAGACGGCGTTAACAATTCTTGGATTGAAACGTAAACATTGTGGGATTTACGCTAAGGGATTAGGAAAGATCAATGTTCGTGAGCCAGCGAATGCACAAAAGTGAGTGTGATTTTGTGGGTATTTCTTCACTATAAACAGAAAGTACAAAAGCATAAAAAACAAATAGATCAACGCGTAAATGACGGGGAAAAAAAGAAAGAAAACATATCTGCCCCTATTAGAGTCACACCGAAGAGGAGAGGGGGAGATAGAGGCTTAATGCGTGTTGACGTCGAGGTCATTGGCCCGGTTGCCACTGTGCCACACACACTACAGAGATGTTAAACAAACTCCATATCTTGATTTTATCATACATCTGTTTCTTTCAAACCGAAGACCTTACATTGTAATTTGTAACTTTGTCACACACATACATGTGGCTGGACAGAGAAGGATTGAAAATCACTGACACCCCACCAAAAGTAAAAGGGAAAAAAAGTAATAATAATAATAAAAAGATACAAATAAAATCAATAATGTATTAGAAACAATCAAAAGTACTTAACAGGCCTGGTCAAATAATCCCTCTGCGATACCAGGCCACGCCTGAAAGAACCGGCATTTGGTGCCAAAACCACGTTTGACGGTACACCATTCCCCACACTCGCCAGTCGCCAGTCAAGATGAGAAACAGAACTTTCTACAGTTCAACGTGGCCTTAGGTTGTACCAACTTGAGGGGGTGTCCTCTGTTCACACTATCAATTCCTATTTCAAAGTAGCGACCAGAATTTATTTCGCATTGGAGATGTAGAAGGGAGTGTGCGAGCTAAAGGTCACATATTAGTCGTCGTAGCTCCAGCGAATCAGCCCCTAGGGCACGCAGTCGTTCGGAGTAATTTAAGTTTGAGAGCCCCCACTGTCGCTTTGTGAATGCGCGATGCACGGATTCGACAATGTCGATGTCACCCACGAGGTATGGGGACCAGACCGGGGATGCATATTCCAATATCGGCCTGACAAAAACACAAAATGGCCAAAACAGCGTTCTTCGATCGCCAGACAGGAATCCTCGTCGGACAATCGCAGCACGCTTCTTAGCGACCTTAACTATATGGCAACAATGGTTTGCCCATTTCAAATCTCTATCCAGCCAGACGCCAAGGTCTTTAATATTATAAACTGGATATAGCTGCTTCTTTCCCGCAATCAAGCGGTTCCAAGCTACAGCCAAGATAATACGACATTTAATAAACAATAAATCCCAAGATAAATGGGAAACGAAGCAGCCTGCATTTAAGGCTGGTATTGACAAAATACAAGATATATTTATGCTCATGTTCGATCGAATTAAGTTTCTTCAAATTGTTGGGCACACTGGCTAACAAATACTGATTTTCGTTCGCTTCGCTCACTTAATCAGCGCATCCTTTGAGTCAAAGGTTTAACGAAGGTTTAACAAAGCAAACAGTTTGCATTAAAAACCGGCCCTGTGGGAATACAGGTAACACTAATCTGAGAACGAAAGAAGAGACAACTGTCCTTACTGGGACTCGATCTAAGGACTTCTTCCCATTTCATGCTCATATAACACAGCTTGTATTCTGACAAGGCAAGTCTTTACTGCAGACTGTTTTTTTTTTTTGGGGGGGGGGGGGGGGGGTTAATGACAGTCAGTCTTTCACAATGGTGACCTGAAAGAGCCACCAACAAATACAAAATGGGGTGAAAATTTTCCGCTTGCTCTTCCATACTGCCAACTGATTGTTGGTGGCCACGGTGACTTAGCCGTGTGTAGAGCCTAGTCTAAATGGTTAAATTAGTCTCGAAAGAGGACCTTGTCAGAGCCCTGACTTGCTGTCGGTGAGGTCAGTGTGAGAGACAACGAAGTTCCGTTAGCATTTATAGGACCTATACTCTGGCCCGTTATCGATAATCTGTCGGTTCTAACCATCTTGATGGTGTTCGTCGCCGTTTCCTTCTTCCCGAGACATGAAACTTCAATTGGGCGATAAGTCTGTCATTCTGTGCGGTTTTTTTTCAGAATGAGGTACAGATCTATGATAAGATCTAGATTTGGGGTTTGACATTTCTGTAATGTGTAGCGCAGTGGCAACCCGGGCCACTGCACTGTGACTGAGGCGCTGATGACCTGGCTGTCGACGCGCCATTAAGTCTCTATTCCCCCCTTCCCTCAACCGTCGTCAGGTATTTTCCGATTGGAATCCCAACAACAGTCGTTTATATTGTCATATAAAATGTAACTGGCTTCTCTATACGAGGGTTAGTTTGTGTCACGTAACTTAAGACTCTGAGAAATTACTAAGATGGTTAAACCTCGTATCTTTTTATTTTATTTGTATGTTTTAGAATAGCTATGTTCAATTCTAAACGCAAACTCATTCTTTCCTAACTTCCTTGAAATTTGTGTTTTGAAGGATTGATACGTATCAAAAACCAAAACTGGTAAGAGGGGCCGCCAAATTCCGAATGGTTTGGCCCTTCAAAGGAGTGATATCAACACACCAAAACATTCGCCAAGTTAATCGCACCACTTAATAGTTCGAAGGTTCAATAAAAACTACTTTCGGTAGCAATGTTCAAGTTTTATTTTACGTCCAAAGTATTATACGGTCCGATTAAGTTGGTGATGCTTTGGTGTGTTTATATCACTCCTTTGAAGGGCCGAACCATTCGGAACTTGGCGGCCCCTTTTACCAGTTTTGGTTTTTGACAAAATCATCCATTGATTCTCCTTACGGCCATAATACCTTAAAATCAAGTCAAGCTTTAACCTTATAGTGATTTTTCTGCGTTGGTAATATTATTCTGCATTTAATGGTTAATGGGTCACAAATTGTTTACTGTAGATGGTGTGTAGGACTTAAACGGTGCATCCGGAAGGTATACATAAAGGCAGGTATTGTGTACCAAGGGTACTATCATGAATTAAGCTATCATTGGCTGTCTTCGAACCTATATTATTAGTTGTGATGTGTTTAATTTTGTATTGGAAAAAAATATGTAGATGTTAGTGTTTTAGACGATCCGTTTGTTGAAACGTACATAATTCTGGCTAAAGCACTGTATCAAACTAAACTAAATTGACTGAACTGTATTACATATACAACAATCCCAAATAATGCTTAAAAAAATTACATGCAGTCTCTGTATTTCTTACTGCTAGTATTAGAAGCCAGGCTAAGTTTTGCGGCTCTAGGTTCAATTGTTCATGTTGATCTACATTCACTAACAAACACCCGTCACCAGAATGAACTTTTTAGTATAGAGACCACATGCTTTAAGTAATTTTGTTTTGGGGAAGGGGTAATCATGGGTACATTATCACGACTTTATGTGAGCTCAAAGGACAAGCAATTTCGTAATTCAGCACAGTAGAAATATTTACCAAATAATTGTTTACCCACTCTTTTATTCCAGTTGATTACTGTTTCAAATTATTACGTAAAGAAAGTTTAAAACAATGTTTACACAGTTACATCAATCAAAGGTTATCCCTACTGATTTCGTTACTATCAAATAGATCCAAAAATACGTTATTGCAAGGATGTATTTAGTTTTGTATTGTTTTTCTTTCATGTATTCACTGTTTTCAATTTTTTTAAATTAAATTCTTTGATCCTTAAGTCAACCGAAGCAATTTAATGGTTGTGTGGCTAAACTGGCTCAATTTTGAAAATTTTTAATTGAAAATTGAGAGAAGAATTACCTGGTAAAGGGAAAGGTAAACCCGGAGATTTGAACCAGCAAACCTCCAATCATTGTAGGGGCCGTAAGATTTTCCAGAATTTGCCAGAATGAGTTCCCATAGCTGATGAAGGCGCATGGTAGCTTCTCACGCTACCTTGGCCGGCAGTGTTTTGTGGTTTGTTTGTTGGAAACAATGAATTTATATCGACTTAGAAGCATTTCAGTACACTCGTTTAACGTTTAGAAGCATATCCCAATTCAGTTGGCAAATATTTTAAACAAAATCACGCTTAAGGGTGAGATAAATTAGCATACCAGTGAACACGGGTTTGCTAGTTTCATGACGAATTCCACTCACTGGGAATAACAACGGCATCACCAGCAAACATTATCGCTTTTGGCATCGCTTCATTTTCTGCGGGATTCGGAGCATAAACAGTCGATCATTGACCCCACACGAATTTCTGCGAGACTGGCTTTAACGACATCCATGAACCATCAACGTGCAGGGCTATGATTTTGGAACGCCTGCTGTGCCATTGGTGTGGTGTGCTGGGCCATGGCATGCCGCAGTGTTCCGTTCTGTGCCTAGCTATCGTGCATTAGAGTAAACAAGACCGAGACAGACATCAGCTTTGCGGCAGAAGGTCAGGTCATAGTCGGAGAACTACGTCAACTGTAACCTTCGGTGGTCGCACATTGACCATTACGGCCGCCTGTCCCTCAGAGACAATTGGTACTCATCGGGCCAAAATCTGACATTAATTCAAGCGCGATGCATAGAAATGGTTTGAAGCGAATACCCGCCATTACGGGTAACTCTAAGGGTCAGGGAGATCACGGTGAAAAGGGGGAAGAGGAGGAAACACTGGGGTTTAGTGTTGAAGAATTGAGATATAGAGTAACGCATGCTGCATTGCCGACTTGTTTGGGTACATCTAGCTTCAGTCGCTAACTTGTGTGCTTCTCCAGTTGTATGTGTGTGTGTGCGCTTGTAGAAATTGAAGGTTAAATAGAATTCTCAATTTAATTTGAGAAGGAGGGAAATGAAACCGTCTAAATGGAAATTTGATTGTCCGGGTCAAGCCTGTCTTTGCATCTCCCATTCTCTCTTTCTTTCTCGCGGAGAGATACATTATTCACATTTCTAAGCCGATTGCCCTAAAAAGAAATGCCGCCGCCTTCCACTGTTTTTCTCCTACAAGGAAAAAGTGCTACTTCAAGACAAAGAGACCGAAAGGGAAAGGAAAGAATTGCTGTCATCCGCAGAGTTTAGGGCGTTGGTAATTACTGTTGATACTAGCGATACACTGTCTGGTGTAAAATAAAATTGAAAAAGACGTGTAAAGACAGCGCCAACAATTCGAATAATTCAATTCTTCTCCAAAAAAGTATTCCACACCGTCGAGCACTAATTCAATTTTCAGTTAGTTTTCCCTGCAAATTGTAAAACAATACGGCAGGTAGTTTTAAGACAACACTGTAAGACTTCCTTCCACAACTTTTTTTTGTGACTAAAGAGGAAGCGTTTGCACTTGTTTCAATAAGTGCTGAAGTGTCTCTTTGTTTGGCCAGTAGGCAAGAAACTTATTCATAAACAACATTTTGGTGAGGTAGTGCTTAAATGGACACCACTCGAGCTATATAACAGTCAGCAGGGTGCTGGGCATAAACAGCTTCTCCTTTTCCACGTCATTCCCAAGTTTTAAAAACTAACTTTTGCACAAAGTCAAACTGTAATGAGGTATGTTAACATAAAGCCTGTGAGTAAATAATGTCTAGTTATTTAAAACTTAGTTCCGAATCAAAAACGTGTATGAAAGTTGTTATTGGCCGACCGAGCGAAGGGAGCAACAAATATTCGACTGAATTTTCATTTTGTGTGGCTCTCTGTTTTTCGCTTTGTCTGCGTTTCTGCTTACTGTGTTTATGTGTTTATCTGACATTTACTCTGAATAACATTGAGACGTCGTTCAGTGCCGTATTAGGTGTTTTAGGCATTGTGGTTTACAACACCTTTTGAAGTTATGGTTTACAGGACCTATAGATGATTAGGTTTACAGCACCAACATATGCTGTGGTTTACTATACGTGTAGACGTTATGGTTTACAACACCTAATTCCGTTGACGTTTAAACACGCAACGTCTACAAATATTCGTTCTTGGAAGACTGATCTAACACGTTGCATTTGCTGACGTTGTGCTTTTACAATGCCTAAAACCTTATTATGAGACCCAGAGCGTCCTTATAACGGGTTTTAGGATTATGTAGGTGTTGTAACTCAAAAACGCCATTTTTGCAGTGCAAGCATGTCTTGGGTGGCTGTTCACTGTGACGTTAACCACGCTACAAAGTGAGGCATAAACATGTCTGATGTTTGGTGTGAGGGGTAAAATTACTAAACCCATATGGCGATTGAAGGAAGTTTACTCATTTTGTTATAAGTTCGCCGATTTTATGATGTTCTGCAGTTTCCCTGCCAAGGTAGTAACGAAAAATAAACATAAAATTTATTTTGTAACTAAATGATGTGTGCAAATCTTTAACTAATGAATTAGCTGTCGAGGCACCATTAAGCCTCACTCTCCCACTCCTCTAATTCCGTAGCCGTACTAGCAGACAGCCTAAGTGGAGAATTACTGTAGACTTTTGTCGAAGCCTGACACCCTACCTATTAATCCTACCAACACAGTCGAATGTTGGCCGAATACTCCCTGTGTTCTTGCTCTAAGGCTACCTCTAAAGTTTAGACTTTTAAATCCACTCT
This sequence comes from Lithobius niger, assembly GCA_023313725.1. Lineage (NCBI taxonomy): Eukaryota > Metazoa > Arthropoda > Chilopoda > Lithobiomorpha > Lithobiidae > Lithobius > Lithobius niger. The sequence goes on along the minus strand of JAHWFP010060024.1, from coordinate 23,222 downwards.
TCGTGGTTCATTTAACCTTTCAGCAATTGGGTTTGTATTCCGTATTGATTTACAATGTTTGTAACAATAATGTTGTAGCAAGAACGTTCGTAATACTTTTTTTTTAATCTTAGTTTCACTATAAGAAAACAAATTGTGTTTTCCTTCTCTAAACCGAAGTAATTTTTCATTCTTTAAGAGCCAATATCTCACAGTCTCCAACGTTCAGCAATCCTGTATTGGAAACGAGAACAATGTTAGGGTCCAATTGGAGAGCACAGACCTGATGTAAAGCACGCATGAATTTTAAATGTTACAGACAGTGTAACCCAAAAATATGCAAGACTTTTGTGGTCATTCGCCCATTCAGTATCAGGACGCACTCTGTGGTGAAACTTTTTTTTTTAAGCGGCATAGGCAGGTGATGGTTAATGTCGCATCCTCACTTAGATGTAACATGCCTTGGCTTGGAAACATCCTTTAACCACAGGGCAATCCCTTGCTCGGTCTAATTCGGATTTCTACGTGAATTCCTTTTCTATAGACTACAGAACCTGCGCAGTACGGCCTTGTCCTTGAAGGGGTTAAACAGCAATTAAAAAATATACATATTACAACATTAGTTATTCATTGATAACTGTTAGGCCGGGTTTACGCAACGACAATTTTCTCGCTTACTCGCTTTTACTTGGTTAGTACTAAATCTGCTGGCTGCTTCTGGCCTTTACCGGAGAATACAGCTTTCGAAAATAGTAACCATGGCAATAACGCGAACGCAGAACTTCTCCTCGTGCCTCGCGACACGACGTATGATACGTGCAACATGGCAGCGTCGATTTATGACAACAAGAAAACAATTTTTACTGCAGTACTAGACGACGGAACGATTTCTGAATGCGATTCGATAACTCCGAAACGGACGCCATGTTGGATTTTGAATTCTCGCTGCGAGCAGCTATTAATTCTACCGTCGTCTGATCACAGCTAGAAGCTGTTCTTTGAGCGAGAATAGAAAATTTTGGAAATAGTGTGTAATGACAACAATGGTGTAGCAATGTTTAAAATGACTGTTGCACTTTGTTCTTTATCCGTGTTGTTGTTTATGATGCGGTTAATTTGTTATCTTTTACCGCGTGTATTTAGTAGAAACGGGAAAACTAATCGTAAATAAATTATGGTTGGCTAGCAAATAGCACTCGGCGAGCGAGAAGGCCTTATTGCGTAAACGCGCCCTTAATCACAAGTACCAGATGTTATTCGCTGGAGCTTTTTTTTTTTTTTAATGTGTAGGTTGGTGAAACATAGCGATTTTGTAAGCTTCTGGCTGGGAGACAAAGCCCCAATATTTGAAAGGCAAAAGTGCAAATATTATAAATTCAAAAACTATACACCCTACTAAACGTTCTTTTAAACCATTAAAAATTAGTGAGAAAATAAATAATTATTATGTACCAAAGTTGTTTGATAAGCTATCACACAGGTCAGCATTTGGAAGGCGATAGACTTACACTACACTTAATAAAAATTAGGTAAAATTTTGATCTGTAGTCATAGTTTTATTTATTTTTTCTATTTACTGCTTGCTTACAGTTTGCTGAGAAAATAGGAATTTGTTATTGAAAAAAATTGAGCAGTATCTTAATGTAAGTAAAATAAGCAATGTTAAAATACCACCAGTAAATCACGAAAATATCACAGTAATGCCTTTAATCATCGGCTGCTCACATCCACGAAGGCCTTTTCCATTACATATCTAAAAGAGAACAACATCAAACCAATAAAGATTTTGCTGTGCAACGGAAAATGCTGCCATGTCTTGAGCAGCTGATCATTAAACGTCTGAGTGCACTGTTGTGACATGCTGGTGCTATTTTACTAATCTAACTTCCGATCGCCAACGAAATTTTTGATTGTTCATGCAGCGAAAGCCTGTGTCGTAATTCTATTTTTTCCATCAGTTTACTAAATCCGAGCTATATCGCTATAGATGTATTTGTACCGAGTATTAGATCAAAGGGTAAATAAAAAAAACCTGACAATTGCTACTATCGGTAGCAATGGTCAAGTTTTTGATTTAACGTGTGAGGTAATAGTCGGTGGGATTAGCTTGGCAACAATGTAGCAATGGTGGCAGCCATTTTGGTTCTGATATCACTACTTTGATTGGCTGAAACTTGGTGGGTTCTTCCACCCTTGTGGGTTTTGTTTTAGATATCACTTCTTTTGTAGTTTTTTTGTGGCATCTTATTTTAGCACTGCCCAGTTATCTACTATCTGGCCAAGTTTGGTCGAAAAATATTGAATACAAACGGAGATATTAATTTTTTATTTTAGTTTTGCTGCAGTGAGGACTTCAATCATATAAATTAAAGCGTTTGCTGATTTGCATTCAACTATCAACAATAAGTAGCACTGGTTGCGTTTTTATTAAAAGCTTAGTAGCCCAAAGCCATGCGCCTTACTACAAACAAGTAGCACGTCCATTTTATCGACAATGATGTGTTGCCGATTATTTCTGGCAGTCCGTTTGCATTGTTACTCGTTAACACTAATAACGAATAATGCTTATTTTGATCACCAGTGGCGTTTTTCCAACATACGGAAAAATGGCATTACAAATGATTGCAATCTTTTTAGTTAATGCCTCCCCAAACGTCAAACCATAAAAGTCACGTATTGGAGTTAAAAGAATCTTAAATACCAAATTTCATTCGTATCTGTCGCATTATTTATTTTATATGAGCGGAATTAGTAGCCAGTAGTAAGTAGTTAATAGTCAGTAGTTAGCTAAAATCAATGATCTTCACGCACTTGTATCACATTGATACAGTTTATGCACATGATTGAAATACAACTATTGCTTGTCAGGGCACAAAGACTGCTCATTTTCAACAATTTTCAAGCTGTTTCGCCGCATACGTATTTATCCTCGCCATCGTGAAATGCGCTCAGCTCTGGTTTTTGTTAAAGTGCCAAAACTAGTGGCCATGCAACAACAATGCAAGAATTAAACAATGACTTTCTTTATTATTTTTATTATTATTTATTTTCAAGGACGGTAGTCTTCCACAGGCCATCTGCCCTACAAATCAACCACAAATCAAACTTAATACAACAAAACGCACCTTAACAATGACTTTCTTACAATGAAGTGTAACAATTATTGAACTTGGCGGGCGGACCAGTAGTGTGGTTCTTGATAATGTACTGGAAATTGTTAAAAAATGAAACAAACAAAAAATAACTGGTTCACACTTTTTCACTCATTCGATTTCTAAGGGATCCATCATAAAACTCGATGGAACTTTCAAAAACTTGTGTGAGGGCACCTCGCTTTAGAGGTACCGAAACTGACATATTTATTGGTTCGGTTTCGGGTTAGGCCGGTCATTTACTGATCAGTTATGGTTTCGGCAGTGGTTTCGGTTTCGGCAGAAACTGAAAAGAAACTGTTTTGTTAAAGCTGAAACCAATTCTGCTTCTAAAGTCTGTTAATCTTAAAGCTGCGTTCCTTGTTTCAATTAATGATTCCAGGTAACAAACTCCTAATTCGTGAAGATAAAGGATTAAAAGCTAAAGTGATTTAAGTGAGGGGGGGGAATGAGGCTTAATGGCGCGTCGACAGCTCGGTTATTAGCGCCAACCTCAGTCACAGTGCAGTGGCCCGGGTTGCCACTGCACAAAAAGTGATTTAAGTGATCATGTTTTTAATACGTATGAAATCAACTACTTCGCTAGGCATGCAAATATAATTACATTTTATACACATTAGCGTATATAATTAATCCTTGCTTTTCATCTATTACTAAAATCAAGAATTTTTAAGGTTGGGTTGGAGAATTTGTGACTGAGACCCCTTCTGAAACGTCTTAGATTCATTCCTATTAGTTCCGTCTAAGTTTATAGAGGGCGCCATGAGTTTTATGTGGGAATTTCTATTCAGTTTTCAGCCTAAAATCAAGTAAACTAAACGAAACTAGATTGAATTTAATTACTGTTTAGTTTAGCTTAGTTGTAATTCAGTTTACCTTAGATTTGGGGTGAAAAATGAGCAAAAATTACTAGATGGGCTGCACGGTGCCCTCTGGAAACTGGGACGGAACTAATAGGTATGAATGTAACACGTTGCAATAGGGACTTTTTAGAGTTACAAATTTTCCACCCCAACCCTATAGATTCTTTCTAAAATTGATTCTCTGGTTATGTTACTAGAGTTTTTGGCTGACAAACGTATTCGGTTCGGTTTCGGCCCCAAAACTACCTACTTGCGGGTTACGATTTCGGTCGTGTAGCTATAACTCATGTTTTGGTTTTGGCCGAAACCGAATTGCTGGTTTAGGCAGTGGTTCGGTTTCGGCCGCAACTGAAAGGTTAATCTCTGTCCGCATTACTTTAAAATTGCGCCTAATCAGATAATGATATTCAGCTTCAAGCAGGAAAGTCGCATGTGTCCAGGCCGATTCCCTCAAGAACACCTTGACCACTTGTCGCAAACACGGTCCTGTTGTAATTAAAGATGGCGGCCCTTGACCACACACTCACTTGTCGTGAGCTCTTAATTAGTCTCTCAATAGAACGGGTCCTTCTTCCCTAAGATGGTGCTATTCAAAGAGACCGAAATGGTCAGACCACCATTCCAACCTCCCAAACCATTTGAAGCCAACCGCCGTTTGACCGCCGCAACTGACCACTAAATGCAGGTTGTCAGGGCGGCAGGCGGATGCTTGCGGTCAGGGCGGGTATGTGAGCTTGTATCAACTCATTAAACTTACCGACATTCCTTTTGACTGTAAACACCCGTTCACCCTTTGGGGATGTATGATTTTACGTAGGCGTCGTAATCTTTATATTGGCGTTTCGTTTATTATTTTTTATTTACTCATCAATTTTGTTGGATCAGGAATGAGGCCTGGAAAGTCGGGAGCTTGTTGAATAAATGTAACTAATTTATTTTTCACAGTTTCGCTGTTCTGCACTACGTCTGAATGTACGTTACAGAGTTGGTTCGATTTATTTTTAGTTCAGAACGTGACATTATAACTAATTATCCAGAAGAAATCTATATATATAATTACACTAAATCCGCAAGGCAGCCAGCAGCAGCAGCAAGCATGACATACGAAGCAGTCATCTGCATCTGCAGCGCCCAGAACGCAACGTCCAGCAGCGCGAACATACGATGCCATCTACCGACCGAACGGCAACTTAATGGGGGGGGGGGGAAGGGGAGTGAGACGACGCGGAATGAGCGAGCGAAGCGAGCGACTCCGCTAGTGTCTCGATAATAGATTATCGACATGAGAATCATAACCTGCGTGCGACTTGTTTCAATTCTTTAAAAACTCAGTAAGCAAGCAGGTTTATTAAATTTCATAATTTAATATTTAATCTGTGTCTCCTGTATTTTGCTAAGTACATTTTATAGCATATTTTGCTGTAAATATGAACTGACCCGAAGTGTGACGCACAAATACCCTTGTGACTTCGTGTGAATAGCTTATTAATGCAGCAGTTGTTCATCGCTGGGTAAACTACAATAACTTTATAACATGATGCAAGTAACTACATAATAATCGCTTAACGAATTTTTAACTATTCTTAGTGCCGATTTCTCTGCCACTATCTGAGTTTTAGCTGTGGCACAAAAGGGGAAGTCTCTAGGCCAATTATACCACAGGTTCAACCACTCGTACAGAGTCCCAACCAGCTATTGAAAGAGTGACCGTATTTGACTTATGCAGAAAACGTACCTTTCACTTGCGCTGTGATTAGTCCAAGCATGTATCACTGCGCAAGAAGTTGCGTTTTAATGACCTTGAAGCAAGGAAAGGGTTGTTTTTTCTCAAGCTAAGACTGACTGAGGTAGCAATTGCTTCCTCTTCAATTAACCTTCTTCTTTTTCAATTATTCATTGTTTACTTAACATGTGTGTAATTTGTGATCAAGATTTCTGTATTCTCTGTTTGTAAATAATTGTAAATATTTGTTCAGTATTTTTGTAAGTGTTGTTGTATTGTCCAATGTAACCCATACAAGTTCAATTAAGCGCTTCGGGGAACAGCAGGTAATAAATTATAGTTATCATTATTATTCAATGGCTTCTTCTTCTTCTGTGGTTGAAGTCACTTCTTCGGGATATTTAAAGTGCTATCTGACTAGAAGAAGAACAATACAACTAAAATAGAAAAAATACAGATAAAAACAGGTAGCAGCGTTAGTTGCTCCTTTAACATAATCACCTGTGTAAGGAGCAACTAACTCTGCTCCCTATTTTTAATTGTATTTTTATTCGTATGACTAAGACCCAAAATTCACCCGCGGTCGAAAATTAAAGCTTGTTGAGCTATCATCTATATTTGCAGTTTTCTGTCTGTTAGGTGACACTTAACTTATCGAAAGATTTTGGTAATGCACGAAGCGAGATTTAAAACGTTGATTTATGTGTTTCAGGTTTAATGTGTTTCAGGTACAATAAAGACTTAAAATTAAGCGTTTCCGTTTTGGGTAAATTCTCGTGTTTTTTTTTTTAAGACTGAGGCATGGCATAAAAAAGTGCCTTTTTCAAGCAACTTTCAAGAGCCCTTTTGTGGAGGTTTGTAGTGCTTTCCCCTTTCTTTTTTTTTTTTTTTTTTTTTTGGCTTTGAAGTCTATAATGCCCCTTAACCGACCTGTTCGTTGTTGTTGCTGGGAAACAATGGCTGCTAAACCGAAAGTCATTCATCTTCTGCGCAACAAGCCAAACAAAAATGGTCCTTCATCCTCCTTTTTCTTTTTTTTTCTTTTTTGAAGTTCCCATTCCGGTTTTTTTTTTGTTCTTTTCGTTTTTGTAGTTTCGCCTTTTCGGTTCACCTCCTCAGCTTCAGACGCACTCTAAAACCTGAACCGTATTACTTTGTGTCCTGGCGGCCCCTGTGAAAAATGTACCTTTCTTTTCTTTTTTTTTTAGTTCACGATATAACGTTGACAGCTCAAGAAGTAAATCCTATCCATTTGAGTTTTACACTTTTCACGGCTAGAATAATACGTTTTGGCAACTTAATCTATACGTTATACGGGCCCCCACAATAATCGAAGTCGTCGCGGCCAGCGGGTATCGAGAAATATAAATTTTCCCTCAACTGGCCCCTGGAGCAAGCCACTATAGCAAGAAGCACTTGTCCGGGTTTTCGAAAACGAAATCCCACATTTTACTTAGACTGCCACCCCCCCCCCCCCCCCCCACCCACCACCCCCCAACGTTTCTAGCTCCAGTATTCTTTTGTAAATCCAATTTCTTTCTCGAAGCTACACTCGATCAATCAATTTCTTCTTTTTTTAACGTCGATACTGAAGCCCAATCCTCTGCCAATAAAAACAAAATAAAGTAGACTCAAAAAAAATTGAAAGTTCAGGGCTTGGGACAAGAGGATAAATTTTATTGACGTTCGTAACGGAGACTCTCCGGGAGGCAAAGAAATTGTGTAACTTTACTGTCTTTGTTTGTGGACTTAAACATACAAGTGAATTCTTGTAGTTTTCGTTGAGAATGGAAACGTCAAAACTCTCTCGAACGTCGATTGAGGGGTTAGTCTTAACCTAAAATATACTTTTAGATTTCTTTAAAATCTTGAGATTCGCCATTATAGAGTTAAAAGATTTGTAGAAATTTAAAAATTCACAAGAGGGAGAGAGAGCAATGGGCATTTATTTTACTTTGGTGAGATGCAAATGAAGAAATACACACTGCCTAAGACATCGTTGTTTTTTTCAAACCCAACAAGGAAACCGCATTGAAATAGAAGTTAAGCAACCAGCCGGTAAATTTGTACATTGTGGTTACACATTTTAAAATAATTAGAAAACGTTGGAAGTTGCTGAGGTGTCACTGAAGTTATCGGCTGATATACAACTAGGCTCGTGGTAAATAAACTGGAAAAACAATTTCCGCGGTTGACAGATTAGCCTGTAAAGCTCTCTCAAAGATGCAGGAAAAATACCAGTCTATCTACAAAACTCCCGACGAGATTTCTACAGTAATCGAATAATAACTATTGAATGAGTGCGCGTTTACGAATCACACCGTAACTTTACAGAAAAATAATAATAATAAGCTTACCGACATGAGTAAAGAATTTAATAAGAGTCAAGTGCAAAAATGAAATGGGAAGTGAAAGTAAAAAGACAAGGACAAGAACGAAACAGGATGAGAGTGACGAAATGGGAAGTGAATGTAAGAAAAGAAGGACAAGAACGAAACAGGATGAGCGTGACAAAATGGGAAGTGAAAGTAGAAAGACAAGGACAAGAACGAAACAGGATGAGAGTGACAAAATAGGAAGTGAAAGTAGAAAGACAAGGACAAGAACGAAACTGGATGAGAATGACAATGGGAAGTGAAAGTAGGAAAACAAGGACAAGAACGAAACTGGATGAGAGTGACAAAATGGGAAGTGAAAGTAGGATAACAAGGACAAGAACGAAACTGGGTGAGAGTGACAAAATAGGAAGTGAAAGTAGGATAACAAGGACAAGAACGAAACAGGATGAGAGTGACAAAATGGGAAGTGAAAGTAAGAAGACAAGGACAAGAACAAAACAGGATGAGAGTGACAAAATGGGAAGTGAAAGTAGAAAGACAAGGACAAGAACGAAACAGGATGAGAGTGACAAAATGGGAAGTGAAAGTAAGAAGACAAGGACAAGAACGAAACAGGATGAGAGTAAGAAAATGGGAAGTGAAAGTAGGAAAATAAGGACAAAAACGAAACAGGATGAGAGTGACAAAATGGGAAGTGAAAGTAGAAAGACAAGGACAAGAACGAAACAGGATGAGAGTGAGAAAATGGGAAGTGAAAGTAAGAAGACAAGGACAAGAACGAAACAGGATGAGAGTGACAAAATAGGAAGTGAAAGTAGGAAAATAAGAACAAAAACGAAACAGGATGAGAGTGACAAGGTGGGAAGTGAATGTAAGAAGACAAGGACAAGAACAAAACAGGATGAG
>JAHWFP010060024.1:1013-14160 GCA_023313725.1 Lithobius niger | reverse complement strand
AATGGGAAGTGAAAGTAGGAAAACAAGGACAAGAACGAAACAGGATGAGAGTGACAAAATGGGAAGTGAAAGTATGATAACAAGGACAAGAACGAAACAGGATGAGAGTGACAAAATGGGAAGTGAAAGTAGGATAACAAGGACAAGAACGAAACTGGATGAGAGTGACAAAATGGGAAGTGAAAGTAGGATAACAAGGAGAAGAACGAAACAGGATGAGAGTGACAAAATGGGAAGTGAAAGTAGGAAGAAAGGGATAAGAACGAAACAGGATGAGAGTGACAAAATGGGAAGTGAAAGTAGGAAGACGAGGACAAAAACGAAACAGGATGAGAGTGACAAAATGGGAAGTGAAAGTAAGAAGACAAGGACAAGAACGAAACAGGATGAGAGTGACAAAATGGACAAGGGGGTAGGAGAGAAAGCGAATTGAACTAAATTAGGTAGTACTGTTTATATATATATATTGCCCTTACAAGCAAACAGAATGCGGAATTGCGGTTTGTCGAGTCATTGGCTCTGCTGGTTATGACAAGAAATAATTCGTCAGTTTTGAAGCCATTTTCGAAGAGTGAGAAAACAAAACGAAAATTGAAATAGTGTAAAACGTCGAAATAATTTGCTCACACCTTCAAGTTTAAACTTGCTAACCACGCAAATATTTACCGCACTCAACAGGACCTCTGTCCTGCAGATTGTGAACTACACCATTATGCTTCCTTATTAGCACCACCATGCGACGCGGCGTGGAACTAAACCGTGCGACCATTAGGTTACCTTGTGCATATCCAGATTAGAACATTGGAGATCAGTCATAGCCTACATATTTACGACATTACAAGTACATAAGTACAACATTAGGAATTGGCCATAGGACGACACAGGAAGTAGTATTCCATCACACAAGGACAGAACTACACTTCCACAACCTAAAAGTTTCCAGAGAATTCCAGTTCTAAGAATCAGTAACTGGATGAAGCTGCTTCCTTCGCAACCTTTGGGTATAAAAGAAGATGCTTCCCAATCAGGACTTCACTTCTTCTGTGACCAACCGTAAAGGGAGGTCTCCAGCTTTCGTCTTTTTACTAACTAGAAATTCGATTAACGATGTTAACATGTAAATAGTTTATTTACCGTGGGAATAAAATCCCTTAGAGTTGAATGAGGTCTTTACGTCTTTAAGTTCTTTCAGCAGTCCACCACCACAACAATCTTCTCAACAAGCTAGCACAGAATTTTCATAGTATGACCTTCTCCAAACAAAATTAGCTAGTCAGATCTGCCACGGTGTACTAAACGTATTCCAAAGCAATCTCCCTAGCGTGCGAATTAAGCAAGCGAAGTCACCTGTAGGAGACGGCCGTTTTTGTTTTGCATGCTTTGAAGAGTAACGTACAGGCATGATCATTGATCAATGCAGTTAAAGAAACAATAAATACCTCTAAATATCAATAGTAAACGGAAAAACACAATTGAGCCAAACGAAGAAACACAATTGAGCCAAACGAAGGAACACGATGGAGACAACCGAAGAAAGACAGTTAAGTCAAACGAAGAAACGCAATTAAGCCAAACAAACAAAAAAACACAATGTAGCCAAACCAAAAAACACAATTGAGCTAAACCAAAAAGCACAATGGAACTAAACGAAGATACACAATTGAGCCAAACAAAGAAAAACAGTTAAGCCAAACAAAAAAAAAACACAATAGAGCCAAACGTAAAAAGACAATTGAGTCAAACGACAAAAAACAATAGAGTCAGACGAAGAAACACGTTTGAGCCAAAACAAGAAATACAATTGAGCCAAACGAAGAAACACAATGGAGCCAACATTGCGAACAGCTACGAATGACAAGTGAGCAGCAATTAAGACGTCCGGGAGACATGGGTCCGGGAATTGATCCCTGCTCTCTGGATTCACAACGTTCACAATGTTAGCTCCGTTGTGTTTCTTCCTTTAATACTAATATTTACAGCTAATTTCCTCTTCTAAAACCTCGTAACCTAATAATATATGTTTGTTCAGGGTTGGAGATATGGAGTTCGGGCATCCCCTGGCGTCAATTTAATGTATACAGACGTTAATTCATATCCAAATTAGCAGCGATTATATAGCGTTCAGTTACTATGATTTGGGAGGGAGGATCAAGTATATTGGCGGCTCAATCCAAAGTTCTGGGTTAAAATCTCAGATTCGTTATGGCACGTGAATTTTGTTTTCCTAATTGCTGCTCACTTGTGTCATTATCAGCTTGGATCCATTGTGTTGCTTCATTTAACGATCAACGCATCTGTTTAAACATCATATGTAATATGCCAGCAAAAGGTAATTGAACTATTAAGCCACGAAGAATAATCAAGGGTCTCAAATGAAATTAACAAAATAAGCCAAAAAAAATTACCGAAAACTTGAGCAAATTTTCACCTACGAAAGTCCAAAAGATTCACTTGAGTGTCACTCGGTTAAAAATTCGTGCCTTTCGGAAGCACCTTTCAATCAACGACACTCACCAAGCAGTCATAGAAACAGTAAATGATATAGTCACAAATCCATGGAAAGTCTACAACAGGACTTTTAGCCTACCCTTATTTATTTAAATACTCTGCCGTTGGACCTGGAAATGGCTTCAAAATTTACACATCTTCTCCATTAACTTCTTGACACCTTTATTTCTTTCGTGTACCTTCAGGATGATAAGTGAGGTAACTGACCTAAAGACAGCGTAAATAAATCCGGCTACTTTTAGAAAAACATAGCTGCGGAAGAAGCCTCACCTTGCACGGCAATAACGCAAGCTAGAGTTCACTTCCACCGTGGCCGATGAACTAATGGAACAACTTTCTGGTGGTACGAAGGGAGACAAGTTGAAAATCTTAATCCGCCACATAATATGAAGGGATATAAATTGAAAGTCATAATCTGCCATTACTGAGTCTTTTCCAGCGGGTGGTACCCAAGGTGTTAGGAATTAGTAGTATCTTATCTTTTTAGTTAAAGAAAAAGAGTTCGTTTACGCACGAGAATTTCAGAAAATTGGACAGGAGGAGGAGGCGGCGCGGAGCGGCTAACAATGTCAAAATGTGACAATGCTGCAACATGTAACAATAGGGTAACAATAGTCGAGGCGCACAATATCGGATTATAGCTCACTCGAACAAGATGCAACAATGGTTGGGTGCCGGGAAACTAACATTGTCGTTGTTTGAGTTAGCTAGCTCGTTGTGGAGAACCAAAATTAAATGGCCGTGATTTTTCCTTAAATCTTCAAGTTTTAAACCGTAGGGTGCGAAGTCTTGAATTTTGAGGCCTCACAACTGGGCGGCCGACATGACTGAGTGACTTATTTACTTTTTCAATGCGGGCTTCGGGAAAGCCAGTTGAATTGTTTCCTCTATTGTTGCCACGATACTGAAACAATCCAGAATCAAGTACTCATCGATATGACGCATGCTAAGTCCAGAAATACGCTAATGTGTTGCCATCAAATAATAATCATGGGACAAACCTTCGGCTGAATCTAAACATAAGTATCCATTTCTAATGTTCCGTTTTTTCGAAAACAAAAATCGGTGGACAGTGGACACATATAAAATGGAAGCGAAAAAATCCAACAAATTAACTGAGCGAAAAAACGGCTTCGCCGTTTAGAAAAAAAACCATTAGAGCTCGTATCCCCATACTCACAGCCCTGAAGGTACACGAATAAAAACGGATTAGAGTTCACTCGAACGCTACGAACTATAATTTGAACTCCAATTCGCAAAACGTAACCCCACAAACACACACAAAATAGACGCCATAAACAGCAAAACGCTACAAAATTGAAAGATAAAATGCATACACAAAATAAACACAAATTATAGTTCAAATTATAGTTCGTTGCGTTCGAGTGGACTGTAATCCGTTTTTATTCGTGTACCTTCAGGGCTGTGAGTATAGGGATACGAGCTCTAATGTTTTTTCTCTCATTGATTATGAAGCTGACGCGGAAGTTCTGTTAAGCCACAGCATCACAGCATCCTTACATGGAGAAGGCTCAACGCTTTGTTTCACGTAGCACGTGAGCCGCGTCGTCCAAGATCGTCAAAAACTGCCGCAAGGTGCACTGCAAGCACGAACAATGAAGTACGAACTACGCCACATCATAGCATTGAGTAATGCTAGCGGAGCGCACGAGAAAGTGGTAATCTACTCATTATTAAACTCGCCGGTGTTGTAGCACCAAACGAATTTTATTTTATGGTAATGGCGACTATCCATGAAGTCCTCGGACGATTTTATTGATACATCAAAGGAAAGTTTAATACATTTTTAATGAAAATAAAAAATAACATAGCGCTATACACAGTACAATACACGCGTACCTTGTTTCTGCCGCTGGTTGAAATTCAAGAAATTAAACCTCTGGAGTCTTTATTTTGACGTCGAGTGGACAAAGAGATACGAAGCATGAAGTCATTTTTGTTAAACTGTGGATAATTTAGTTTCAACGCAGTGTTTTAAGTTTAAAATCATCCGCGTATCACGTGTCACGAGAACTTCCACAGTTAAGTCCGCATGGGTTCGAATCCCATTCTCGTCGCCATTCTGGACTGTCCTGGTAGGTAGCCTTATTGCGTGGTGTTCCCCAGCAGAGTAACGACTAGCAACACAACTTAATGCAAGCACAAGAATCGACATGTTTATTAGATTACATTGGCTTATACAATTGGCTTATACAATTGTCATACAATTGTCATGGGATACAATAGGTCAGGTGTCACATCTATGGTAATCAGTACTGTTCAGTATTACATTGACAAGTATGGCACTCCTATTAGTATGTTAGACTGGGTTAGGTTAACATCTGGGAAACAAGGATTGCTAATTATTGTGGTGCCACAAGTGACGACTCCACACTAGAACAGTTCATTTTGTTGCGTGTTTGCTTAATGGCAGAATCAGAGGCTAAATGGATGATGTGTAAAAGTTCTATTGCCAAGTCTTATAACATAATAGGAAACCTTGGTTGAGCTAGCTGGCTTAAGGATTACCAGACTCGTTCGAAGCAGGTTGTTGCACCAAAGCCGTGCCGTTCAACAACGTCCATGAACATAGAATCAACTGTTCGATTATTGCCTGTAGGGGTTGTTAGTACGTGTGGGAGCTCCCCCAATGCCAACCCCACAGTTAAGGGACTTGCTTGAAAACGTGTCGTGGTGTTTGTCAAGGGGTTGCAGGAGTTCCAAATTAACCTTATAACTGAAGGAACAAGGCTAGTAGTCGTGGTTCAGTTTTGGTGTTAGTTCAATGTTAAATATGAGCGATCGTGTGCTCAGGCTCGCCTGAAGTTCAGGGCGACACTAACCTTGGCTTATGGCCTTAAATGGAATGTCAACGGCATTAGGCTTACATGGGAACATTCGGATTAGTTAGTTTAGGGCTATTTCATACGTTGATTGCTAAACTAAGCTACGGGGTTGTAGTGTTGAACTAGCAACAGGGTGGTCTGGTTTGAATTTAAGTTCGGGGATTGGGGAGATTGGGAAAAATTCTAATTATACGGCCGAAATTACCTTTGGATGCGGGGCGTTGCAGAGTTAGTAGTGGAATGAATTTAAGGTTAATACCTAATTGTTGGGAGCACCCGGCGGAAGACCAAGCGAGCTCGAGCCGTTACAATTGATGTCAAGCATTAAGTACATACAATTCACAGCCATATATTGTTACAACAATTAATATAGTAGCATCATGTCAACTAACAATATTAATTTTGAAGAGACAATGGGTCAATTTGACGTCATGTGGATCTTGTGCTCGGCAGATTTCACAAGTGACGTCATCGGCGTAACCTTGCAGGGGTGGACCTTGGAGGCACGAAGAAAGCGTCACTTCGCTTCAACTTTTCTTCTGTCTGGTTATGGCTTGAAACCACCTTTTACAGTGTCAGGTAGCACATACACAATCGTTTCCCTTCGTATTCTGTCAGCTAGAAGCTAGAAATCAGGGACCTTTGACCGTTCCATTGGGTCGGTCCACTCAGTATTACGAGGCAGCTCGAGAAACAGTGTGAGATTTAATACCAAATCTCAAACCAAACGCGTCTGACGTCACTGCTTCCATTTCGTGCTATTTTATTGATTCTTCCAGCTCGTTGGCTGGTAAATCGACATAAAATTGGACTAACAAACGAACGAATTTACTCATCATCACACGTAAGCCGTACCGCTCCAATTGTTTAAATTGTTTTAAAGTGCATAAGCTACCTAAGCCCAATCGACAATTCGACTGAAAATCACAACGATTGTTAACAACGTGTCATCAGACGGTCACAAGCCAACATCGTAAAAGCACGCCATTGTTTTGGTTTCGAAGAAATGACGTCACTATATATACCTCTCATCTTGGGTAATCTCATAAAAATTTGTCGTTTTATTTTAATAATTTGCATTTTAACGTTTAGTAAAGATTGTGCCATCGGATATTTCATAATTATTCATTAATTGTGTTAAAAGCTACTGGCTAGTTGAAACAAATCTTTTTGTTGGTTTCGAAAAACCAAGCGTCGTCTGCTTCGAGGATTGGTTTAAGAGAAAAGACGTCATCAGTTGACTCTCGCTCGTGTATATACATTACCAGAGGAAATAAAATAACTGTGCTATAGCTCAGGCGTATTCAAATGAGTGAACTGACCCAATAGAAAGGGCGAAGGTCCCTGCTACAAATTATCTGTGCTCCCAATATGGCGTTCATTTTAGCTCAAATTTAGGGCACTAACGAGAATACGACATGTGGAAGCAATTGCTAAAGTTAGGTGAAGTAAAAAAAAGCACAACGTTCCCAAAGCCAAAAAACTTTATCGTGAGCGAAAAAATTACTGTTCGTTAACACCAGGCGTGAAATACTTTACTTTTTATTTCCACTTAATAATGGCCGTAAATTGAGATCGAATCGTCGTGTTCCTGTGTTTCCTGATGTTCACTTTTCGGTTATATCTAGACACACGCTAGTGTGTCGCGCCAAGTTAGGCAACAAGCATCACATCAACTCAATTATCGAGGACGTAAGACATTGTAGCGCGACGCCATAGCGTAAGTGTCTTATATCCTGAAGCATAGTTGGGCATAATTCAGGTACTTGGGGAAACATAATAATACAGTACAAAAGCTTAAATTGTGGTAAAATGGAGAGAATGGGCCACCTGACAATAATTAACTCGTGTATGAATGTCAGCTAAGTTGCTTTCTATGCAAAATCTGATCCTCCATAACGTTGCAAATGAGTTACTAGCTATTTTCTAGCTACTTCTAGTCCGCTAAACCCCATGTTAATTCTCGTATAGGGTGATTATTCACCGATACCAAGATATAGGGAAGATTTCCGTGTGTGAAATTGGACGAATGGCTGCAGTACGATACGAACTGCATACCTTTTCTGGTGTACAGCCTGAGGGTGTATTGGGAATGGCGTGGGAGGGCGCGTAAGTACTAAAGTATTTTGTCGGCATCGTCTTTGATTGGACGGCGAAAGTTCGGACTAACTAACTTAAAAACTACACAAAGAAAGTAACAAGCCAGCCAACAACACCCCCAAAATTAATTCAATTGAGCTCCATTAACCATCAAAATTCTTTCTTCACACCCAAGCTTACACTGGCTGATCAACAATTGTAATAATTCCAATTTAAAAAAAAATAGCGTTCGGCGTTGCAGTACGTGCCAGAGGTGTGCGCTTCAACATTGTCGTAGAAGGCAGCGTAGAGAGCCGCGGATGTTATGAATCTTTTGATTATTGTGAAGTACTATCGTTACTGGTGATTGTTTAGCTTGCAGTTAAATGCTTTATTGTTAATATTTTAAATCTAGGAAAGATACTCTGCAATAAATATAAACAATGTAAGCATTAATGACGGTGGCACGTTCTTTGTCAGCTCAACCACGGCGGCACGTTCTTTGCCAGCTTAATCACGGTGGCTAACGTTGTATTTTACAATGGCGGCGACAGCGTAAAGAGGCTGCATATAACGAAACAGAAACTAAATGTAGGTGCAAACGAAAGTATCTTAAAATTAATATGAAACGTAGCCTAGCTAAAATGTAAAAAAAACCGCCAGCAATGAGCTTCAGTTCAAATGAAGCCGAATGAATATTGCCCCCTGCTTTTTACGGACCATTAGCAAATATTGCAGAGCCATTATAATGAGAGGAAATACAAATTTAAAATAAATTTTTCTCCACTCCGCCTACAATAGGCCCAAAGCCTGTTTCCTAGTATTCATCAACGCAATCTGACCCTTGTTGTTGTCAGATGAAGTCCCTCACCACTTTTTATTTTATTTTTACAAGACTCCTGAAAGTCCAATTTTCTGTAAAGTTTTTCTAACTTGCCTTTAGCAGAATTCAAACATGGGTGAAACATGATCGATGTTTCCACATTTTTAATTAAAAATGAAGCATGGTTGTCATCTCGAATTAAGTTCCACAGAAAGCATACCGAGTTTGGCTACTGAGAATGGAACATAAAGATGTTGATTCAGACAACTAAACAAAATATTGTTTTTGCGATTCGTGTATATAGGCTGCAATTTTTTTTGTAAGTATCTTTATAAACGAACTCTTACAATTTAATTGGTTGCCGTAATTTGCGAATCAACGTCTGCTGCCTCGCAACACGTATATTAATTTCAAGAATAAAAAAAAAAGAATCCTGTAATTTCTCGACGTGTTGCATCTTCTTAATCATTATTCTTTGTGTGTTTAAAGGTGTCTGAACTAAGATGAATCAGTTCAAAATAGTTTCCACAGACGCTGCTTTTCAAAGGACAAGTTTTATTTTTTATTTTTTTATTTTATTTTGAAGCTTTGTGCAGCCAAGCTTTGGTTTTCAGCACTTCATACCAAACAGACAAGACGACACAAACGTTCTGAAATGGATAGCTGGTCTACGGTAATTAGCTTCAAGTAAAAATGTTTTATTGCAAAAACTACACTAAACTTTTGATAGGATTCTACTCAGCCGGTGCTATCTGCAAAGAAAAGCGCTTTTAAGTGTTTTTTCAGCTATACACGTCTGAAAACAATTTCTAGCAGTGTCTTAAATGTGTTTGTTTTAAAATGTAATAAACCCATAGGGATGCTACTCAATTCAGAAACTATATGAAGTGTGTAAAATACAGTGTCTTTAAAAGGCTAAGTGTCATTTTAAGTGTAAACCTATGACGTATGGAATTAGGGAAGGGGCGGGGGTTGTTGAGGCATAATGGAGTGTCGACACCTAGGTCATTAGCGTCATCCTCAGTCACAGTGCAGTGGTCCGGGTTGCCACTGCGCCACGCATTACAGAGATGTTAAAGAAACACCAATCTAGATATTTTCATACATCTGAAAATCCGTCTGTAGGGATTAGGGCTCAATGCCACAAGGCTATGACCAAAAAAACCAGAACAGGTAAAGCAGCAATGTGCAATTCCGTTTCAGCCTGATAATAACTGTTTAGTTTTTTTTTTTTTTAAAAAAAAAGGTCAACAGTAATTTTGTGGGCAAAACGATACTGCACATGGTCATTCAGTACGTTCTCATACACATAACTGGAAAAATATACAGCAATTGTGTTCTATATGTAGTAGGCTAATACATTAAATAAATACAGATACAACCCTATTTACGGTGCTGTTTGGACTTACATGTCAGACTTACTTGAGCGGGGGATCGAACCCACGACATTTGAAACGAAAGGCCGAGATCCTACCGCAGAGTACTAATGACACGGCTAAAGGGAGACGTCCGTATAGGCAGTATTTCACACGTGCATATATACTCGTAAACATACACTTTCCAATCGACACTGGAGGGACGCTTATTTGCCGTGCCACAGTGTATGTTTTTGTGTATATACGCACTTGTTAAAAGCTGCCTACGGACATTTCTTTTCGGTCGTGTGGTAGGACCTCGGCCGTTAGTTTCAAATTTCATGGACTCGGTTCCCCGCTCAGGCAGTTTGACGTGTAAGTCCAAAAGGCAACGTAAATAGGTTTGCATGTGTATTTATTTAACTCTTGTTGAGCCTTTGGCTTTCCTTCGTGTAGTAATGCATGTGCAGCCGTGTTATCAGATGCTCACTTTTTCCTTTGGTACAGAAGAAGAAAACACTTTCCATGGCAGCAGATAATTTAATATTAACTAGTACGGAACCACAAAATATGGTGTAACCCCGTAGTATTCGCTAACCTCAAGAGGACGTTCGGTACTGTCCAGAAATTCGATCCTTTGGTTGCTCTGCAAATCACGTTGCTGTAGACGTGATTGCACGCCAGCGATGGAGGATGAGACAAAATGTTACCAAAAAATAAGGCAGAAGATCAAAATTCCCTGTTCGGTAAGATACAGTCACTAGATAGAACCACACAAAACCAGCCCTCAATACTCCTCAATACATCATCCACCAGTGATGGACCTTCAAAAGCCAGCCTACATTCCCAAATTAGACTAGATATAACTGAACGACGCTTAACTACCCAGATGCAGATGCAAACCTATTTCCGTTGCCTATTGGACTTAAATGTCAAACTTCCCGAGCGGGAATTGAACCCTCGACCTTTGAGAACAAAGGCCGAAGTCCTATCGCCTGGGATGGGCATGACTCTATTTGAGTCAATTACCTAGACATCAAGAGAACAGCAATTCAAGTCAAATGCATTTCTATCAAAATACCGTTGATATGGAATTCCATTCCAGATCAGTTCTAATTCGAATTCATGAGTCAGTGTCAATTCCAATCAAGTAACTGCCATGTTTCACTGCAGTTCAAATCTTCGCCGTATTCTAAATTTCCTATTCCAATTCAATTACTTTTTGTTTCTCATTTTAATTCCCGATGGATTAAGGAGATTTTTTTTTTTTACCAATTCCATTAAATTCCAACCATTTGGTGGAATGTATGCTGGACTTAGGCTGAACTTACGCTGGGATAAGTTCAGCATATGATAGGTAAATTCCAGGCAAAATTTATGATATTGCCGAAAATTTAGATGATTTTGATGAATTTTGGGGCTGAAATTGGGTATAATTGATTTGGATTTGTGGAATCGGCCTGAGTTGAGTGTGGTTGCACCTGAATTGAGTGTGATAGCACCTGCAATTCAGGTTGAAGCAAATCATGTCGAAACAAGCAATTTGAAGTCAAATAAAAAGCAAAGCAAATCTAGGGAATGCCAATCCAATGAATAACTTGGCAAGTCAAGTCAACCTGAACACAACATGGGCTGAACTGATGGTCATCAAGTAATTTCCTATCGATTTCCTACCGACTTACATGTGGTTTAAAGTCGTACATCAGGTTAAGTTCCATCGAAACGCAATCTTCTTCCTTCGAAACGCTTCGAAAGAGCTCACGCAACTACCAACCAATCAGAAGGCGATATCGCTTTAACCAATAAGAGAGTGAAACACATTCGCCTTATAGGGGCAAGCTGACGTAGCAGATGCAAGACCAGTTGAGATAGCTGCGTTTCTCCCTCCACTACTAGTGAGCCAGAAACGCAGCTTCAATCCCCGTGTGCCTTGAGCAGACGACGCTCGTAATTTGCTCTCACCGTTTGAAAAGTGAACGGCAGTTTTCTTTTTTTCCAGTTTCAATTCGCAGATTCAGTCCCAGTTTGCCTTGAGCAGGACGACGCTCGCTATCTGCTCTCACCGTTTGGAAAGTGATAGCGTTTTTTTTTTCTTTCTGAACACTGCTTAGACACGCGTATAAACAATCCGCCTCCCCCCAATGCCCCCACCAGATAAAAGCGTGATGGACAGGGGACAGCTTAGCGGTTGTGCCATTGCTACGCCAGCAGGCCATCCTATTCGTATTTTGTGACAAACCCCTGTGGTTTGGAAAGCGAACAGCAATTTTTTTTATGAACACTGGTTAGGCACGCATGTAAACAATGATCCCCTCCCCCCCCCAATCTGTTGAGAGCTTGATGGAATTAGCGGTTATGTGATTGCTAGCGATAACAGCCTTTATTTACAAACAAGCAACTTTGTTTATATGTTATTACGTATTTTATGACGTAGCTAAAACTGACGTAATACGCCTTTCTAATCATGCAGTACTTCGATAGCCCATCAAACAAACAACATTTGGCGTTAACAAAAAATCATTTGGCATTAACGAAAAATCATTTGGCGTTAACGAAAATTCATTTGGCGTTAACGAAAAATCATTTGGCATTAACGAAAATTCATTTGGCGTTAACGAAAAATCATTTGGCGTTAACGAAAATTCATTTGGCATTAACGAAAATTCATTTGGCGTTAACGAAAATTCATTTGGCGTTAACGAAAAATCATTTGGCATTAACGAAAATTCATTTGGCGTGAACGAAAAATCATTTGGCGTTAACGGAAATTCATTTGGCGTTAACGAAAATTCATTTGGAGTTAACGAGAAATCATTTGGCGTTAATGAAAATTCATTTGGCGTTAACGGAAAATTATTTGGCGTTAACGAAAATTCATTTGGCATTAACGAAAATTCATTTGGCGTTAACGAAAATTCATTTGGAGTTAACGAAAATTCATTTGGCATTAACGAAAATCAGTGAACATTAACGAAAAAATTGATTTAGGTGTTAATTGGTGCTAAAAATGGTGCTAATTGTTAAAAAATGACACATTTGCTCATTTTTTTTTAATAGTAACTTTTCAAGGTTAAATAGATGTTCGTTGTTGTTTGTTAAATAAAAAATAAATGATTGAAAGTCGCAGTAAACAATAGAAATCAACGAATGACACAATGAATCTAATACAGCGAACTGCCAAAAATCTTTTTGGCTCTCTGCCGGGGAATCCCTGCCCCCCCCCCCTCCCCCGGGTCTGCAGACGGCTGGCTTAGCTTGTGTCGACACAAGCACGAGACACTACAGGGCCCTACTCAGCTTGATGCATTTATTATTGTTTTTTTTTTTCGGGAAGACTAACCCAAAGTGTTATTGTTTTGTTTTAAGGAGCACGACGATGAGAGGGACAATTCTGCTGGAAATGTCTAGCAAAAACCCCGGTTCTTTGACATGCCACGAGCACATGACCACGAGACACCACAGGGTCCTTCTTGTCCCGAAATTGCCATGGGGTGGCTGAGGCTAGGAACGACCCTGGACCTCCTGGACAAGAGACA